>JAULBM010341748.1:0-12552 GCA_032357055.1 Geukensia granosissima
CTCTCGCAATTCACAATTACAAAAGTTTTATTTTCCAACTAACAATTCCCTGTAATATCTGTCTCCTGATATTCAACACTCTTTAAACCAAGGCGAACGTAATCCCTTGCATGGGTTAAAACCAACAATTTTTCACTATCCAGCCGCGGGCGACTTGCATAGTGTCTTTAATGAATGATCGCAGTAAATGAAAGCAAGACATCAAGACATCATTGCCCTTTTTGGTAGTTTTGTTTGTCTGCTATGGAAAAAGATTCGAGTTCGTAATATTTCTGTAAAATGTTACGCAAACATTATTTGAAAATGATGTTGTGTGAAAATACTTAAGATTTTACTATCGTCAGTAGCAGTAGAACAGAAGTCCGAAATCCAAGCAAGAAAATGTACTAGTACTGAAATCCAAATCTATCTTTTAAGAGACAAGAACTTATCGAATTTCCGGACAATCTGAGTTCACCTTGTTGTTTTGGTGTTGTTCGTAATGTCTTATTGTACATGATGGTATTTTAGTTTATGTGTTGCATTTTTGTCGAGGTTCTTCGTATTGGCCTTGTTCTTGGATTTGTCATGTCAAACCATTCTACAGACAAACGTTTCTCCTTAGATTTGCCCTGTCATAACATTCTACAGAAACATGTTTCTCCTTGAATTTGCCATGTCATACCATTCTAAAGACAAACGTTTCTCATTTGATTTGCCATGTCATACCATTCTACAGACAAACGGTTCTCTTTAGATTTGCCATGTCATAACATTCCAAAGAAAAATGTTTTTCATTGGATTTGACATGTCAAAGAATTCATACAGAAAAATGTTTCTCCTTGGATATCTCATGTCATAACATTCCACAGACAAACGTTTCTCATTGGATTTACCATGTCATAACATACTACAGAAACATGTTTCTCCTTGGAATTGTTATGTCATACCATTCTACAGACACATGTTTCTTATTAGATTTGCCATGTCATAACAGTCTACAGACAAACGTTTCTTTTTGGATTGCCATGTCATACATTCCTAGAGAAAAACGTTTCACCTTGAATTTGCCATGTCATAAAATTCTACAGGCAAACGTTTCTTCTTGGAACTACCATGTCAAAACATTCTAAAGACACTTGTTTCTCCTTGGATTTGCCATGTCTTACATTTCTACAGAAAAACGTTCATTGGATTTGCCATGTCATAACATTCCTCAGACACATGTTTCTCATTGAATTTGCCATCCCATAGAATTCATACAGTAAAATGTTTCTCCTGGGATGTTATGTCTTTACAATCCACAGGTAAACTTTTCTCCTTGGATTTGCTATGTCATAACATTCCACAGACAACGTTTCTTTTTTCTAGAATGTTATCTTTTTGCTCCCACGATTTCTATTTAATGCCCACGAAAACTTGAAATAGCAAACAAATACAAATCAAGGTTATTAAGAATCAATTTCTTTTTTTATTCAAATACATAATGCGTGTTTCCTTATTTAGTATCACTCAAAATGTTAATTGAAAAATAAAAACTGTTTCTTAATTGATAGATTTGTTTTTATATCTTGCTCTACTACAGCAATGACAAATGCAACAACTCTAAAATCTCAGTTCAGCATTTCTAAAGCCTAAACATCCAGGTATAAATAATAAAAATTAAAAAAAAACCTAACACATCAGAAAACAAGGGATAAACCTCACTTCTTATGGCGACCTCTCAATCGTTCGGAATAAACAGAAAGTGTTAATGTTTAATGACACGCGTATACCAACATCGAAAAGAATACATTAATCAAAACAACGCAATAGAAAAAATTGAACAATAGATTTGCAAAACAGCAACCTAGACTTCTGAAAGATAGCCGCTTTCAATATCAGGCGGGTTAGAAGTTTTATTGGATCTTAACTCTTTTCTTTTGAACAAGCTGAAATAAAACAAAAAGAATTTAAAAAGAAATCTAAGATTCAAAACGAAAAGGCGAAAAAAGTTAGAATTATGTAGTGAATGAACATCAACTATATAGCGGAACATGAAACCAAATGGTCTTAACAACCTATTGTCTTTTTTTTCTGCAGAAGGATTTATTAGGTTAGTTTCATACGTAAGGAATATATTGACAAGAAGGGGCTCTTATGGGTTCACAATGACATGCTGTTAATCTGATAAACACAAATATTGGCAATTAAGCTAAAACAAACGTAGATTTTTATGGACAATCATACCACATCCTTTTTCCATATATAAACGTGCTAATTAAAAATAGGAATCATTTGTGAAAAAAGGGAGATGCCATATGTTTAAAAGGAAGTAAATATAGACCACATGTGCCGTCTGGATTTCACATCCATCAGTACGGACAGAATTAAATGGAAAATCAACGAAACATTTGTAAAACACTAATAAACATAATAACCGCCTATTATTCCTCTTAAAAATTTAGAAGATTTTTAACAAAACAATGTGTAAAGGAAGGAAATTCGTGCATGGGGTGAGTTGATTTGGATAAAATGGGAATTTCACTCATACATAGTGTTGTTGAAAAAAGTGTTTTTTTTGCGATAAAAAGCTGCAGACAGCCCCTTTTTTACGTTTATTAATAACCACTTGGGTTGATTATTTACGATCAAGTGTTTTTATCCACTGCAAAACTACAGTGCGGCGGGTAGAGTGAAAAATGCTACTTTTGTCGCTTATCCGTATAATTACTTCCCTTTACCCATATGATTGTCTATAAGATAGCATTCAAAACGTACATGTGTGCATTACAAACAGCTTCAGGTTATCCTTAGGCCTATAATCCAATACATAAGGCAAGCTGTAAAAATACACCAAAATCAAATGTAATGATATTTAAATGTTACAATAATCTACATGTAGTACTTATTAATCCGTTTTACAGTGTGCTTTTAGACGTTAATTAGTTTGTGACGTTGGTGACGGATAAATATCAGTTGGATGAAGTTTTGACTTAACACACTATGAGCCAATATGGTTTTAAAGATTTCTACAATATTTCCTTACCGCCAGCATTTTCAAGTACCTGATGACTCTGCAATCAACAGATTTTTTTTTCGTCTTTAAGAAGTGTAGACAAAATGACGACAAAACTTTGTAATCTAACATAAAACACTGGAAGCATTTAAAAACTAAACAACATGAACAGGCAGGTGGCAAAATTAAAACACAATATAACTCCAATCTCGACAGCATTACCAGCAACAAAGCATTGTTAATGAATAAATATGTCAGCATTGGTTTTGAGGGAAATATGCTATTATTTCCCAATTCAACCACAATCTTGCATTTTGTCAAATCAAATGGAAAATGTAGACGTAGATCTTTTCGTTTTTGTAAAAAAAAAAAACGTTTGACTTTAATTTGGATTATATAGAAATTAATAAAAATTTTGATTAATGGTGTCTCAAAGTTTAAACATTAAACAGGACAATTTCATATTATAGTAAACAAGTACCACAGTATCAAACTATAAGATTCTGTGTCTAACTAACACTTAAATGGCATCGTTGATTTTCATACACTAGTGAGGAAATAAACAAAGATACTTATAGTTTAAATCTTACACCTGTTCTTCGGTCCCGGTAAAGTTAGAGACAAATTTATAGAAAACCATACAGCAAAAATCCAAAATATTACAGTACAACGTGTACATAAAGTAGTAAAATTTTTTTAAGTATGAACAAATTATCACAATTTACATGTAATGAATGATATTTTTGCAGAACTCTGTATGAGTAGAAAAAAGCAAAAATTATTTAAAAAAAAAAAAAAAAAAAAATAAAAAAAAAAAAAAAACGGCCCAACAATAAATCACGCCTTAAAACAAAACATCTCATGTCATAACCTTTGTTTTAATGTCACTGGTTTTTTCTAATTCATTAAAGGCGTCAACAGTAAAAGCTTTGTCAAAACAGCTGTTATCACTAATTATGCACTTTTTTGTAACACCATCGCATGATCGGGGGGAAACAGTCCAACCAGACCATCAACTGACAAATTCTGGTGATATAATAAGCATGCAAATGCTTATTGGTTTTAGGCTAAACCATTTAAGGTTGAACATGATATGTTCTTCAAAATTTTAAAAACTTTCTTTAGCATCTTTACAAAAATGACATTCGTAATAAATTATCTTACTGATTTATGGTAAAGGAACCATTGCCTTAATTTGTTGGTGATACAAAATATTACGTTGAATTAAATCGCTGAATACACGAACAAAAGAAATAAATTTAGAAATATAAACCCTATATGAAGTGCCTAAAAGGAATTTCCCGTCAAGGAATAAAAAAAGTTACGATAGATATGAGAAATCTATCCTCTTGTCGTGAATGTTAATGTACATCAAACGAAATTTGCCATGACATTCAATCAAAATATACCGCAAGTACAGCTTAATGTATGTCATGTTATTGTATAGTTGGAATTATATATTTTTTGTCGCAACTGATCCTGCAATTAAAATGTTGGTGTTCCTCAGCACAAAAAAATCCAAAATTTTGGATATTGAAAAAAATATGTCTCAAATGGCATGCTGTCAAAGATAAATATTGCGCTTCAATGTCATAGACAGAATTTAATTCAACTATATTCTCAAAATTTCATCCTTTATCTGTAATACACCCCAACTTAGAAAAAAGACTTGTTAACCGAGACCATTGGTACATGCAGATTGCATCGACAAATTGAAGCAAATTTATGCAAAGTCTAAAAAATGACACTAATTTACATCCTTTGTTAATTTTTTTTATTTCATGGTAAAATTAATTTACAACTGCAGCTTCACCTGCGGTCAAAAAAAAGATAGAATTTCAACAATATGATATATGATATGTTTCATTGTAAAACGTTTGATACAGATTCACTTTTGTTGTGGTAAATTTCGTTTTGTACTATATCTTACTTTGTGAAACAGGAACAAATAATTCCAGAGAAGAACAATTGGTGTCCCGATTAGCTTTATTTTAAATGAGTTCCCCAAGATAAATATAAATGACGTATCTGGAGCGGTTCGAATTATTATATGAAATTCTGGGGTTCATTAAACTAGTTTGACCCTCACACATGACCAATGTGCCTGTTCAAAGCCAAGAATAGCGGTCATAGGTTTGTTTTTGAGTTTTATGTTTTGTTTAATGTACATTATTAAACGTAACTATACACTTTTTTCCATTTGGGGCAATTATTTGTCATTTGTTTAAGATACAATAGATTGAGTGCCTGTACAAGTGTGAAAGGTTTATCTATCAAAACTAATGATGGTATTTGTACGATTTGACTTAAATTTTGTTTGGACCACTTGATATTGGATTGAGATGAAACGTGCTTTTGGTCTGTTTCACTATTTGCCCTACGTACTTCTGCAAGGAAGTAGTGTATTGCTATAACTTTTGAATATACATTTAAAAAGATGAAACTAGCTGGGTAACAAAATTAAATCCTTGGTATTGTGCCTATAAATATGTGTTTTAACCAAATTTCATACACAATTATCCCCCTTTTTAAAATAAAAGACAAGAGAGATGAATTAATTTTATTTTGTTTGCTAAAAATGACACAGTTCGAAACAAGCATTTTGTTTTAGGAAAGGAAAAAACCTTATTGTAACATATCAATTTGATTTTAAGAGAAAGGTACCCTAGAAATGATGGATGTAAGATACTTCATTTCCTGATTGACAACGTAAATGTTAAGTCATTGATCCTTTATTCTGAAAACAAGAAAAGAGTTACAGCTTCTTATACAAGTTCTTTGCACTTTATTTCATTAATATGTGAGTTTTGTAGCACTACTACAGAAGTATTTACGCATTTTTGATAATTTATTGATGAAAAAGTCACAATGAAAAGCGGAAAATATAATAAATGTGTTAATTATGAATCTGGAGGAGAATGTTACGGAATCAGATTATCCGACCGTCGCCGGTTTACACATCCCTTTGATACAAACTGACGGATTTCACAAATTTGTCAACATGAACAATTAGGAACAAGCTTCAGAACTGCATAATAAAAGTTGAAAACAGTCAGAGATAGAACTTTCAATAATTCAGAATAGTATCTATTCATTACTTCGGATATAATTAAAAGAAAATTTATACAGAAAACTGAATTACGCCTGTACAAGAATGTATAGATGTCGATATAAAGATTACATGCAGTACTCGTCAGATTTGTTTATAGTTTGGGGTTTTAATTGAAATCATTTTTTTTTTGCTGGGAAACTGTTGCCATGAATTTGGGTAGAATAAAAGAATGTTATATGAAAATGCTTTGGATTTAATTTAGCATCTTTCATTCAATTTTGTCGATAGAAATACTCGTTTTTGCACATTACATTTCCCCAACGATGACGATGGTTTAAAGTCAGTGGAGATGAATGTCGTTCGGTGCAAGATTTTAATCGTAATAGAACTTAATAATATTTAAAATGTTGAAAATCAATACGCATATATGTACCAAAACTCTAGACACTTCAAAAGAGACAGATTCACAAAGACTTATCCATGATAAAGTTATAGACTTTATAAACTTTAAAATCGCTGGGAAATAAAAAAACAACCGTGTAAATGTCAGACAGAATGCACCCGTACCACGAGAAAAACAGACGGAATATAGAAACCTTCAGGTTTTCACAAGACCTTCAACAAGGGAGGATTACCATGCCTTGTGAAAACTCTAGTTCGCCATAAATAAAAAACGTGTACTCATACAATTATAGTGCTCTTACCTGAATATAATAAAAAATTGTACATTTAACAGAAATAAAAGACATAAAGGCAAACCTAAGACCACAAATATTGACTTGGGACAGGTACATGAAACATGCCTTTAAACTAGGTTAGTGGGACCCCAACCCTCCCCAAACAATCTAAAGCAAAGATAAGATACTTTTCTAACGGGAAGATCAGACATTTAACCTTTCAACAAGAGATGTCATCAGATGGAAGAAAAAATAAAACAAAGACAACATTATTTTTTCTTTTATTATACCCTAACGAAAACCCTTTCGGTACTTCAATTTTATTTTGATTTTCTATTTATTTTCTTTTTGTTGTACATTTGCATTTTTTACGTTTGGTTTGTTTTTACCTTTTAAATGTGGCTACCTTTTAACCCTAACCATTTAGTCGTGAATAAATGTATACATAGATAACCATTTATGTTTTGGACTGAAATTTTACAGTAAAATACTTGAAAACAATAGTTTGTACTATGAAATTAATCATAACGTCACTATAAATGCTTCCATATGTAAAAATGTAAAGTCGGTCAATTTTCGACCATTTTTTGGCTCCAGGTGTCATAGGTGGCATGTATAAACAAATTCAATTAAAATACGACTTTTCACAAAACTGTTTTGGTCTAATTTTGCAGCTAATGATTTCCAAAAAAAAAAAAAAAAAAATCTAAAAAATCCAGTAATAAAATATTTTCATGAAAAGCGTGAATATTTTTTGAACATTGGAAACGAAATTTGCAGTTAAGGAAATGCTTCGCGGGAAGACAAAATTTTGAAACTAAAATATGAATGGTTTAAAAATTGAAATGTGACATTTTAAAAAAAATATTCGACAAAATTGTTTTAGGGCATTATTTTGCCCTTTATGGACCTACTTCGACTTAATTGCACACATTAGTGAAATATATATAGAGGTTTATACACATAAAACATTTCTTCCGGTCTATTTTAAATGTCCTTTTTATTGTGATTGTGAATAATTTGCAAGATACAAGGAAACAATTATGGAAGGATGGATGCTGTAGGTCTTTATATTTGAATTTAAATATACTACATAATTCCCTTTAGGAGATGTGTTCAATCATAAAGGCATTAAATGGCAATTTTGATATTTGTTTTTTTATTATAAAATTTAACGGTCGCCTAATAAACCTAAGTCAACATTGAAGAACGTTAAATAAATTTTATGGTAACGAAAAAATAAAAAAGTTTTATCTTTACATGTTGAATAATTGTAGTAATTTTAAAAATATAATCCCTTAACATAAGGTCCACGTCCCGTTTATGTTTAATAAATCACGGATACGTATAAATTTCCAGTTACCAATAAGCAAAGCAAAGCATGCATTAATGGAAATGAAGATTTATGTCTAAATGAATCTGTCTTTATGACGTTTGTGTATGTATAGATTTCACAACGAGTGAGAATTATCGCATGTTACCAACTTAAGTTAAATTTTCCTTCGCTTTGCTCATCCGAATTTAAATTATTTCCAGTATGAATTCATTTGGGAGAAACCAAAAACCAACAGCAAAATTGCCGTGTCACACCAAGTGGTGGGTCACGCCCCCCCCCCCCAATAAAAAAAAAATGCTTTTATACACAACAGCAGCAATGACCCAACATTGGTTCCCACCAATTCAAAATTTCACCCAACAATCAATGTCATGAGAAAATTTTAATTCGTATTACATTTCATTTTTAAATTTTTAACTGTTTTTGATTCAAGCTGGTATTTTAGGGGGTTTCTTAGTAGAAACAATCCCAATTTTAGTAACAGATTTTATTATTATCATAAATATTTAGAATGTTTAGGTATCTTCTATTTTATCACTAATGTTTGAAGAGTCTGTAAATGCCGATACCTACACATGTACTGTAACCCCACATTTGAAAGTTAGGTAGGAATGTCTTAGGTTTATTTGCTCGAAGTAACTTCATATTTTTTGCGCGGCAACGGTTAATAAGGCAATCTCAACATACACAATATTTGTAACAGTATATGATTATCTATTAGAAAAGAATAATGTTTTTCATAGCTAAATTTTCCACAATTAATATACTGGCTTTGTAATACATAAATAAGAAGGACCAAATTCCAATGCAATCATCAAACCAACCATGAACCAAGTCGAATATACCTGTGTTCAAAAAGTCTGAGTTTTATTTGCAATTGATGATAAAATAATCAAACTCAATGAGTTAAAGGTCTTTTATTCCAAATTAATGTGAAACAATAAAATGCTACTTAACATAACATAGAATATAAACATCCCAACTAAAAGCAAATGTATAATTTCAGCAAAAGGAATAATAAACGCAAAAAGCGTTTTATAAGAATTATGAGGATTCATCTAAGGGATTTTTCCAAATTCAATAAAAAGTGAGAGACTCAGCTCAGTGAAACATACTTTAGTTGTTAAATTCAGTAAAAAGACTGAATAAGGAAACAACGCAACTACATAGTGTAAAAAAATCAAAATAACATTTCATTATTAAACCACTAATTAACTGAGCAACATAACAAAAGGGAAAACAGCCTTATTGTGCTTGGCTAGTGTTGGATATTGTTGTAAATCATTGTGTTGTGACTCGAATATCATTGACTTGTCCTTGTTATTTGTCCAAAACTACACCAGAAATATGCATACCAGAAGATTTATCCGAAATATTTACTGTTATTCAAATATTCTCTTAAAGTAATACAAAGCTAAAGTCATTATAAATTTAAAATGATCCTGTTGTTATCATCGGAAATTATAAATGAACAAATTTAAGAAGAATGTCCTTGTGATAAGAAGGCATTTGTCATATTTTTCCCCAGATTTTGAGTCCCTTTATTTTTTTTATATAAAAAATGTGTCAGATGGATCATTTAAAAAAATAACTTGTGTATGAAACTGATAGCCAAAATATAAAAGGCTGTTGTCGATGACTGATAAATCTGAATTAACAGGTCAGCAATAAAGTCTGCACTCATCATCAATGAAGATAGAAATTTTGAGGAAGAATATTATTTATAAACAGACAACCCCCTTGTTTATGAGGTCATTGTCTTGAGGAACTCAAAATATAGAAGGGTCGCTGGATGGATTTTCGAGTACTACAATGCGATTTTTCGGTCAATGGAACAATAAAGTGTTGAGAGATAATGTACACCAAAGAATATTTGAGAATGGGAATAATGTCAAAGCAGTAGATATGTTAAGTCCTATATATTTGGCCCAAATTTAAGATTTTTGACACAGTAATAAGATGTTGTGAAAATGCTGTTTAATAGCCGTCTTTTAATTTCTTATATACTTTTCGTCATTTCGACAAAACGACAGCGTATGTTTGACTATTTCAACGAGAAAACATTTGTACTTGATAGATCTTTAATTGTGCACAGTTATGCTGTAACGTCTTTGTGCGATCTATATTATAATAGACAAAAATTGTATCAAATGGTGTATGATGTTAGAGCAATGTTAGAGCACATTTAAAGCAATGTCCGTGTGACATTTGTTGAACCAATTGAACAAAAGACTCTGTTTGATTTTCTTTATATAGACATTATTAGCCATTTTTCATTTTTAGCGAAATTCTTGGGCAAAATTGAGCCTTCGTCCTTTCAATTTGTTCCAAAGAATGTTCGAAACGTTGTTTGAAAAGAGATGCATTTGAGATGATAATCTTTGATCTATGAAAATGATTCAGAAAGTAAGAAATAAATTCTATTGGACAGACATGACATAAAAGGTTGGGAATAAAAGTAATATATTTTCTTCGAGAAGATATCATGTAAAACGCCAACGAGATGCATTGATCATTATTAGAATGGGATCCCTGATGGAAAAGAAAGCGATGGATATTCTCGTCCAGTCGCCAAAATTGAACCGAAGAAAGTGTTATATTTTAGTTATATCAGAGTAATTCAGAAAATAGAATGAATCATAATCACTAAGAAATAACAAGAAAAAACCATTGCGAAACAACCTACTCAAAGCAAAGTAGAAATTAGAATGAATATAAATAAGGAAATACACTTACAATTCGAGTAAAAAAAGCAGAGTATAACAGCATATCATGTACACTAAGACAGATAAGTAGAGAGGTTTTAAAAGATTATGCTAAATTGTTAAAGATAACCATAAGAATTTGGGATTAACTCATTCCATACTCGTGCATCGAAAATCTAACAATAGGGTTTAAGACGTGTTATTGGTATGAGTGGCCGTTCATATCATTGGCGTATATTTTTTATACGCATATATTGTCAAAACATACGCGTATATATATTATCAATATATACGCGTTAATATTGGTTTTAAACGCGTATATTTGTATTTTATACGCGTATATAATACAGATATTTAAGAGTTTATAATATTCAGGAGTGCGATGGTTGTCTTATTTAACAAAAAAAAAAAAAAAAAAAAAACGAAATAACCCTCCCACTCCTAAATATAATAAACTCTTAAATATCTGTATTATATACGCGTATATACTACAGATATACGCGTATATAATACAAATATACGCGTTTAATACCAATATATACGCGTATATATTGATAATATACGCGTATATATACGCGTATGTTTTGACAATATACGCGTATAAAAAATATACGCGTATGATACCCCGCCAATGACATGAACAGCCACCATTTATATTAGGCACAGAATGCAAACATTATGCGTCGTCATTGCGTAACTAAGCATTTGAAAATGTGCGTGCTCATGCACATATTCACTGCCCCAAAATGATGGAAATACTATTATAGTTCTTAACCAGTCAGATTTTGTGAGGGAATTCGACGTTTCATAAATCACATTGCACTTTTGCAACTATTCGCGATCCAAATGAACAAATCGACGGTTGCCCTTAAAATTTGTGACATGTAAGAATAAATGATTTCTCCACAATTCTACGCGTAATTTAACATTATACGGCACGAAACTTAACAGATTCTTGTGGTCAAAATCCATGTTTGTATAAACTTTTGGAGGTCAAACTTTGTACACAATTTATTATAGCATTTTAAACGTAAATTAAGTCCTCCACATTGAGATGTGAAAATTCTTAATAGACTGTAACATATTAATTTTGAAATATCATGTTTGTTTTTTTAGAAAATTTGTGATAAAAATGTGTTAAATTCACCCTACTTGGATTTCCCTATACCAACTGGACTGGTCAATTGAACAAATATGGTTTCTACTGATTGGATAATATAAAATATTAACCTATGTCCTGTACTTTAACCACTGGTATTCATTGAAAACATGTATCAGTAGACACAACAAAGTGGACAATTATCGTAATCTTATTCGTGCCAGGCATAAAAATATTAATCGCCGTATTTGTGATAATCAGAATACATCAAGATTTTCCGCATATTTATGAACAAAGTGAGAATATATGAAACAAAAGATTTTATTTAAATACTGTAGAGTATAATATGCACCTCACTCTTCTAAATTAAAAATGCGGAACTTGTTTCGCTTTAATGAAATTCTTTAAATTAATCATTTCCATCCCCCTTCCTGTTTTTGCAGGCAACAGACATCCCTAGAAATTTGATTAATTTTACCGTTCCAAATAAAAGACCAAATTATGTTGTTAATTTATTTTTCATATATTTCAGGAATTCACTTCATATCTATTTCGTATCCAATAACTGACAATAGAAATGATTTTACAATAAGAATTTTTCCATCAAACGTAAGGTCTCTGTTTTCCAAACTTCAATACAGCTTTTGATTTTATTAATTTTATCCAACCATATTTTATCTAAGTCAATATTGTATCCATGATATAC
>JAULBM010341759.1:0-12552 GCA_032357055.1 Geukensia granosissima
ATATATTTATATGCACGGACTGAGGAAACATCTTGATTAATTACGTGGCTTTTAATTAAAATTTTATAGAAAAAACTTAAACGTAGGTGTAGAATTTCCAGTTAATTGCGCCATAAAATTGGTCTAAAAAGATGATTCGATTGAAACTATGAAATAATATCATTCTAATAAAACACTTTTTATTATCAACTATATGTCATATACATATTCTATCGTCTTTAAAGATATCAATATATCATAATCAGGTTTGGTAAATTTTCGATAAAACCTGTGCAATTACCTTAATTAAATCTAATTTAGATGTGACCCAGTATATATATTTAATAGTGCTGCATTTTATATATCCGAAAATTGATCGGTCATTAAGCGTGTCCAAAAAGCTGTCACTTGTACATAAATCCCACGAAAAGAAAGGCACTGTTCGGACGGTAGGTGAATCCTAAACGGCGACATCCAATTCTTTCTTATCTCGTTCTGTGTGATTTTATGCTCGTACGAATATACATAGTTCTATTGAAACAATGATACCATTCTTTGATAAGTAAGTAAATACTTAAAAGAAAAAAACTGTGCACATTTAACAAAAGATTAAGACAACGAAAAGCATTATTTTTCATATCGCAGTTTTCGCAGAGATTCGAAAAACCCTCCAAAAACGACAAATCAACATGGCGACATAAATAATAATAGAGCTAGATCGATTTTCTGAGCACCACCCCTGCACTCTACCACATATGATTTTTAAGTGTAGTAGGGTATATGCTAAAGGATGTTTGATGTCCCAAAGAAAAAAATTGGGATAGGCTATATTTGCATGCCAAAAGTTTATTACCACCCTCAGATATTTATATAAATACATATATTTATATTTGAAGAAATTTTGCTTTAAACATCGTTTGAATGATAAGTTGCACCAAGTTAAAACAAAAAAGTTAAGCAAATCTATTTTTGTAGCCAAGTCAAACTAGGGGTTTTTTTTGATAGATTTCAGATTTTTCCCAATATAAGCAGTTTATGACAGTTTGCTAACAAACTACTGAAGTGAATGTTTTGATATTAGATTTATGTTATTACTGCTTCAATTATTTTTATTTTGAAGGAGATTTGGTACCCCTTACCCTCAAATTAAGCACAAGCATTGTATTATTTGTTGATAACGCTGTGCAGATGGGTGATACAATGATGCAATTCTTCATTAATTTGACAAAAATAACACGAATGTACTTAAATCTTACAGTTTTTTTAGCAACAAAATCTCTATACATAAATATTAGGGCGGGATACTGAAAAATCTAGGTAACATTGTACACGTCACAAACTTGTCATTTCTGTTTTATTTGTGTCTGAATAATATTTTGTACCATATATGACTATTATAACAACTAATAATGAATATTTTATAGGATATGTAGGTAAAATTCACTCTTTTCTACTTCATTGTTGAGTAATTCGTATTGAAGGAGCCTAATTTCATATTTCCTTAATTTTATGTTTTATTTTTGTCATGGTAATAACTAAATGAATTAGAATTATGAAGATTAAATCATGGTTTGACAAAAGTATCAATATGTTAGATGAAAAAAAAATTCAGAAATTTGCTCGATTTGTTAAAATTCTAAAGCAATGAAAATACGGAAAGGCGGCTAAAAGTAATGCCCATATTAGTTGTTCCTGCCCTCGGATTTGGCTTCCTACTATTGTGATTTGCTTTTTTGCTATATTTGGACATTCGACTTCCAATTTTTTGTTTCCAATGCTACTGGTTTAAGGTTATACCTTGACATAAATTCTGTATTCTTTCTTTTTAATGTACATATAGCATACCAAAATTATAAATATTAATTCAACCTTATTAATTTTGTACTATAAAACATTAATTGTAGTTCTAATTTCTATAGCAATTTACTTAACTGCTGTATAAAATACACAATTGTATATAGCAACTCCACCGACAGCTACAACTGCTGACACCTTGAGCTTTTTAACTCTGAACCCTACGGAAATTGTATGTTTTTTGCAACTGCTTACGCATACTGGAAAAATGTGGTAGATGCAGATTATGTGGGTCTTTTTTCATAATTCTATCTGGTATTTCCAATACAATGACAAAACAGGAATGCAACAACCGAACATAGTTTTAAACGTGATGCTAAGGAAAATTCACTTATAAGTTTCCTGAAAGTTTTTGCGCGAACAGCCTTATCAGTCTTCATTGAAATGAGTCATCTCTTAAGATTGTATGCAACATCTTCATTGAACAACAGAGAGGGCGACAACAGCTAAACTTTGTTTAACAGAAAATCCCATGTTAATTCCTTTGAAAAATTATTCTGCTAGATATTTCTGATAGAATTCGGTGAAATGATTGATGATTTTCATGTGTTTAATACGTGCTTACATTTTTTATTTATATATATATATAGTCTGTTTATCTTATACTATATATTTGCTTGATTTTATTTTATTGCACGATATCTGAACTTTTTTGTAAATTATACATTATTTGTATTTGATTTTTTGCAAACCAAGGTAAACAACATTCATTTAAATGATATATTTTTGCAAAATTGATAATTTTAATAAATTTGATACCGGAATTGCAGAGCAGTTTTCCTTATCATAACGACGTTCTTTAACTTAACAGTGCTAGGTTCGACTGGGTCATTTATTAAAAGAGATTTAGAGTTAAAGATGTTAGATCTGCCTCTTATCGTGTCCTAATCGTTGAAAGGGGCAACCTTGGGGTCATTTAAGTTAAAACTCTTCGACAAACCTGGTTCATTTTCCGAATACATGAAATAAACAGTCTTAATTCATAAATAGCAACACCTTAACAAACCCATCTAACAATTCATTATTCAACACACTTTATTTCAATATTAAACATTTTTACCGAACCAACTATCAGGAATCGTTGATCGTCAGTAAGAGTGTCATCACAATCTTTTATTTTTTTTTAATATAATGTCTGTTTTCAAATGGATGTATTCGGTCTTTATCTTGGTCACGATCCGATTAAACAATGCAGAAACAGTCTGTTTTCGTACGACAAAATAGCGTTATAACCTAATGTACTAAATGTATTCCATTTGCTTCGGCATCAATTTGTTATAGGGTTAGTGTAATTAATTAACTAATTTCCTTTTAATTTTTAGATTGTGTTTTTGTCTTTTTTGAAATTCTTTTGTGTTATACTTTTTACGTTTTACCTTTCTCTCTCTATTTAGTAGTCTTTCGATATTCACTTCATATTAAATGAATTTTGATTGCCATTAAAAATATGATGATATTGGAATAGACAAAAAGTATGCCTTTTGAACAATGGCTAATTCATCATTAAAATCTTATGAAAAGGTATTTACATACAGGAAGTATGCCATCTGCAAATCATCGAGAAATCCTGACCAACTAACGATGTGGACCTTGTCTTGCTGACCTTAATTCTATATTCTTACTTTTGAGATGTTTGAATATCATTACGAAGTTTTTTTCTCTTGTGCTGTGTGGAGGTAGTAAAAAGCTTTCCAGTGCTTCAATTATATATGCGCAAATTTATTTTCTAAAATTTGTGTTAAAGAGAAACGGTTTACATCTTTCCAAATTTTTTATTGAAAAATCCATAATTTATATCTTTATATTTGGCTTCTTAGCGTTCATGCGTCATTAACTGGTCTATGAATGTATTTCTAAATAATCTTTTTTCCTGGAAATACTTTGCACATGTTTGTTTAAACGAATTCCGGCAGGATGTTTAAGTGTAGGTACACGCACAAGTTTTCCAACCACGGGATTGCGGTCGCTCTATGTTTTTGGGAATGAATAAATTCACAAATCGTATTATAGAATGTCATTCTCTATGCACGTTTAAAAGTAAAGGAAAAATATTATGTTGATAAGTTCATAGGTCACGTACGTAGGTCTAACAACATGACCAAGTAAAAATTTTGGAATAAACAAAAACGTAAATAATTCACCACATATACAACTGAATTTGTTTCGGGTTTCAACAATATTTCAGTCATATTACTGTCAGTTTTACTGGCTTAAGGAACAGGTGTACTCGTAGAGAACCACCGACCTCGGGCGATAAATGATTATAATTCACGTGTGATTCGAGTCCAGGGCAACCTTTTTGTAAGATAAAATGTCAGGTGGGAACTCGCGCCGTATAGGCGATAAGCTACAGTGAGCTGTATAGATATGATTAAATATAGTACCTTGACCAACTGGCCACCCATGTTTCTTATACAACGAAGAGAAGCCAAATCCGATGATAGGAGAACCACTAAGCCTTTCTGTTTATTCAGTGCTTTACATTATATCAAATGCAGGAGATGCGTGATAAATTTCATGTTAAACATGGGCTGCTGAATACCCGAGGAAGCCTCAAGTCCACCATTAGAGACATCGACCAAGTTGCAAGTTTGCCAATGAAGAATACATTTTGATATGCTTTATGTACATTTCAATTAGTAACCAATTATCAGTAGCATTTGAACTAAAACATAGAAAGTACGAGCCCCAATCATAGTAAAAGAAGTACCCAAATCAAAAGAAGTCGCATTATTCAGGGCTAGCAGTACAGTGCAGTATAACCGAAAGAGAAATATAGAACGGAGCGTCTAGGGAAAATACATCCTTAATAATATATCAAAAACAAAATAAGAAAAGAAAACGACATAATTAACAACGAATCCAAAAGGTTAAAAATAAATTTAAAAAATCAACGGATAAACCCAGGTTTTCTTGAAAACTTAATGGTCTTCTTTCAAGACAAAAACTGTAAAGCTCAATTTTGCTTATTGTCATTACATTCCTCAATATTTTGATTTTCAATTTCCAAATTTACAGAGTTCAAATGTTCAGAACTTCCTTGTGGCCACTGTTGTGCCTTTTTCTTGGAGTTTCATTTTCTGCAATTTCAGATTCAGGAGATTTTCTTTTTAAGGATGGGACAGAATCCTGAACATTCTGAAGAGGTTCTTTTGTGATACTACAAAAAAATGTAGATATCATTTAACTTTTGAAAAATTAAAGTTTTCTTTTTTAAATCCACTCTAAGATAATTGAAAATACTTGAGAATACTTTTCCCTTTAGTAAGTTAAATTTCCGTTTTTTGTCTATTAAGAAACAAATATTGAAGGTGTCTTCTTTACAATGATGAAGTTACCAAATAAAAACGAAATTTAAAAATGTAAAATGGACCTGAATATCAAACTTACGATTTGAAAAACGCGGTCAAACTTTTGTTTTCAGTTGAATTTTTCTTTGCTTCATTTTGAAGACGTCGTTCCCTTGTCGGCATTTTGATTGTAATGATATTAAATGTGCTTAGAGGTTTAAAAAGAATTTTATTAGAAATCAAGTAAACAATATTCACTAATGGTTGATCAATAGACAATCACGTTAATCTGTTGGTAAGGTAAACATATATTACATGTGTATGTAAATTACATAAAGGGCGCATCGATCGATAAAAAGTAAACCAACAAAATGGCGACGAAAGTGTTTTTGCAAACGAATTCTGAGCAAAACGGCACATGTGAAACGACAAAAAACCAGAAGTGATCAAAACAGCACTGGCGTCATGGCAAAAAAGGCAGGCGTGATCAAAAAGGCACTGGCGTCACGAAAAAAAGGGCAGGCGCTGCGCCGGAGGTTTTATTTCTACCGAGAAGACTGCCGATAGGAGCAAAAATACTGTCTAATAACCTTACTCTGTAAAATTTCTAACCTTTATATGAGAAAAATTTTACTACTTTTTTTGTTGAGAAGTAGAACCAATTGAGTTGTCTTATAAACTTTAAAAAGAAAAGTACTGCCCTCATCAAGCACATAAAACCTGTTGTAGGTTGAGAATTTCCCACTGTAATTTTCTTAACTTCTAAAATGCTAAATATTCAAATGGAATGATATCAACCATTTACTTGTATAAACTGTGGCATTGAGATGAGAAATTTTGCAATTAGATTTTAAGTTTTGTGGTACTCTGGGCATTCTACAGACCTTTTTATAAAACCCTGGCAAGAGAGTAAACTCCCTTTTACATACATGTAATTACTCCCCTAGAAACATTTCTCTTGCTCCAGGTAAATAGTTTCTGTTAAGACTCACCAAGATACACCAGTTTTCTTTCACTTCCTCCTTAAATATGTCTAATTATAACAGTACTTATTTTTATATAATATCTCAGATATTGTATTTTTTATACGACCGCAAAACTTTGTGGTTGTATTATAATGTTATGGGCATGTCGGCGGCGTCAGCTTCCATAGACAGTTATGTTTCCGTTGAATAACTTTAGTTCTATTGTTTGGATCCATTTCAAATTTTAACACAATGATACCCTATATAAAATTCAGGTTGGGATTGATTTTGGTTGATCTAGCCTCGACCATTTTTGAAGGCAGGTCCAAAAGGGGATTTTTCAATTTTCAAATTTTTTATTTTTTTACCAATTTTGATGTTTTTTTTTTCATTTTATTCCTCATGAAAAATTCAACATAATAAGCTACAAGCGTCGTGACCTATCTATTACTGTTATTGAGATAAAGGGTCCAAAAATGGCCATGCCCTAATTTTTGAAACTTTTTTATTTCTCATCCAATTTTGATGGTTTTTTTTTGCAAATGATTCCTTTTAAAAATGACACAAAAGTTACTCATAGTATTTTTTTGTAGAATTCACTGTTTTTTACACGACCGCAAAAATTTGCAGTCGTATTATCCAATCCTTTTAATACTTTGGGACACTAATAATTAGTTCTAAATAAAGGTTTGAATTGAGTGTGGGGGATCTAGTCCCACCCATTTTTTGGGGAGGGGGCAGAAGGGGTTTTTCTCTTATTTGAATGCAAGATCTCTATTTCTTGTCCTATTTTGATGGTTTTTTTTTCTTTTTCTTTCCCATGAAAAAGTCAACATAATAGGCCACATGCGTCATGACCTAATTCTTACTGTTATTGAGATATGAGGGGTCAAAAAAGGACCACACCTTAATTTTTGAATTTTTTTTATTTCTCATCTGATTTTGATGGGCTTTTTGCAAATGATTCCTTATGAAAAACACAATAAAAGTTCCTCCAAGCATTTTTTTGTAAAATGTACCGTTTTTTGGTATTAAAAGGGGTAAAAGGGTTTAAAAAAATGAGGTTTTGTAGGAGATGTGAAATTATTTTTTTCATCCGATTTTGATGAGTTTTTTTGCATTTAATTCCTCGCAAGGAGAGCTTTCAGTAGTATGTCAACAGATTTTCTTTATCTTTTACCGTTTTTGAGCTAAAAGGGGTCTAAGTAGTGGGGAGAGGGGGAATTCAATTTCGTATAATATGGAAAAATATTATTTTGAATTCAATTTTGATGGGTTTTTTTTGCAAATGATTCCTCATAGAAAATGCAATAAAAGTTACTCCAACTTTTTTTTTAAATGTACCGTTTTTTGTACAAAAGGACCCAAAGGGTTTAAAAAATGTGATTTTGCAGGTGATGTGAAATTTTTATTTTTCAACCGATTTTGATGGGTTTTTTTTCATTTTATTCATCTCATTGAGAGCTTCCAGTAGTATGCCAACAGATTTTCTCTATCTTTTACCGTTTTTGACCTAAAAGGGGTCAAAGTAGTGAGGGGGGAGGGGGAATTCAATTTCGTATAATATGGAAAAATTTTATTTTGAATTAGATTTTGATGGCTTTTTTTTAAATGATTCCTCATAAAAATGCAACAAGAGTTACTCCAAGCATTTTTTTGTAGATTTTTCAGATTTTTGTATAAAAAGGGTCAAAGGGTTTAAAAAATGTGATTTTGCAGGAGATTAGAAATTTTTATCTTTCATCCGACTTTGATGGGGTTTTTTGCATTTGATTCCTCTCAATGAGAGCTTTCAGTAGTATGTCAAAGGATTTTCTCTATTTTTTACCGTTTTCAAGTTAAGTTATAATATGGAAAATTTTTTATTTTTAATTCGATTTTGATTGGGTTTTTTTGCAAATGATTCCTCATAAAACATGCAATAATAGTTACTCCAAGCATTTTTTTGTAAAATGTACTGTTTTTTGTATAAAAGGGGTCAAAGGGCTGAAAAATTGGATTTTGCAGGAGATGTGAAATTTTTATTTTTCATCCGATTTTGATGGGGTTTTTTGCATTTAATTCTTCTCAACGAGAGCTTTCAGATTTTCTCTATCTTTTACCGTTTTCAAGCTGAAAGGGGTCAAAGGATTGGGAGGAGGCAATATTCAATTTCATACAATTTGGAAAAATTTTATTTTTCACACGATTTCCATGGGGTTTTTACCAAATGATTCCTCATGAAAAATGCCAAAAAAGTTTCTCAAAGCATTTTTTGGTAAAATTTACAGTTTTTTGTATAAAAGTGGTCAAAGGGTTAAAAAAAATGTGATTTTGCAGGAGATAAGGAATTTTTATTTTTCATTCGATTTTGATGGTTTTTTTTTTTCATTTGAATCCTTTCAATGAGAGCTTTCAGTGTCACGTCAACAGATTTTCTCTATCTTTTATTGTTTTCCAGGTTGAAGGGTCAAAATGGGGGTGGGGCTGGTTGAAATTCAATTTTGAATAATATTGAAAACTTTTATTTTCATCTGATTTTGATGGGGTTTTCTCCAAATGATCCTTATGAAAAATCTAGCAATAATGACACCAGTTTTGAGTATAATACGAGTCAAAATGATCACTTATCCAGTAGTATTACTGTTTCCAGCACTTTACTGTGTCCATTACATTATTGTGTCCAACAAAATACATTGTCCACACTTACCCAAAGGTTCATTTGTTCACCTTTCACATGTCAACATCCTGCGGTCGTATCATGCTACGCAGGCGAAGCACCTGAGTTCATGTTTATTTTCGTGAATAAGATGTTGTTTCAACTAAGATAGACAAGCTTTTTGTATTCTGTTTCCGACTTTGCTATAATGATACAACATTGTTAACCATTTATTTTATTGTCATTGGTTTGCCAAACCGAATTTGAACAAGCTGCCATAAGCGTTTCGAGGTATGTGCAACGTGATATTTATTCTCTTATATGTTGTTGTCTTCGTGCTGTAAAGATTTAGACTTTTGAGTTTTTTTAAGTTTTATGTCGCGTTGTTGCACCACTAACTCGTTGTTAGGTTTTGAGCTAATTTAAATATCTTTAACTTTTTTTGGCATGTCCCAAACAATAAAAATGTTTTGTGCTGCTTCGTTGATTCTGTGTTTTTGTTACACGTTTTTATTTTCAGCTAAATGGCCGATAGTTGATAGATTTGTAATGAGGAATATGTCAAATTCATATGGTATATATTTAATTGTTATGTTTGTTAATTGTTTCTCGACATCAACTTAACTGACAGTTTTTAAGTTGTACACTTCTAGACAAAAGTTTCGTCGTGTGTTTTGCATCATCCAGTGAAATAACAGTCACTTTCAGTAGTTTTGATCTGATTTAATATTGTTTCATTAAAAAAAATGTTCTCAATAGAACTTATAACTTCTACCTGTTTGAAATTCTTGAAACATTTAGTTGAAAATATAAGGAACACTGTCTGTTTACATTTTCGTACATGTTGGATGGTAAATTGTGGTCACTTCACGTCAATATAGAACAGAAGCTAAACTTCTAAGATGCATAAAATGCATTTTTCTTGCCAGGTTTAACATGTATCAAACAATCAAACACCACTGCACATTGATAGTTGCTGTAAACCAATTCATCATTCGCTAGGCAATAAGAATGACTATTTAAAACAAACTTTGCTGAGCGAGTAAAATACACAGCCATTCACATCACTCACATATCTCACATCAAGCACATAACTCCTTTCATGTTATCAGGTTATGTTTACTTTAAGCTTACTCGTACCAAATTCATACGTATAAATCTGTATGTGTGCAATTACAAAATTTGCGACATGTAATAAATTTAGTTAAGATAAAAAAAATATGTTATATTATATTTCATTTTAATTGGTTTTATTTGAAAAAAAAATCAATTTAACGGTAAACTAATCGAAGCAGCCACGCTGCATATCCCCGCGCTTCTGGTGTTTAATAGTATAATGCGAGTGTGAATTTAAGAGATAACTTGTAATTTTCAAAAATGAGGGTTGTGCAGACCTTTGGGAATGCCAAAGGAATTTGTCTTTTCATGCAGACTAAGAATATTTATGGTTATATCAATTTATTCTCTAGTCGGATTGGGTGACTATCCTTTTGATTTTCATAATTCGTCCGTACTGCTTTTGTTTTCTTTGATTTGTCCTTTGCCCATTCGATAAGAAAGGGTTGGGAACCCACTGAACTAGTTAATAACAAATCGAGCAGTGCATGTAATTCGTGCGAAAAAATTAGCATGGTTTTCATGTCATTTTCGTGTCAAATTCGCACGAAATTCATTCGCATATGGTGCAGAATTTTTCAATATTTTTTCATGTGAAATTTATTATTTGCATGAAATATCACGTTTTAATAAAATGAATTTGATGCGAAAAATTTTCGCATCAAATTCACATCAAAATATTTAGCATGGATTTCATGTGTATTTTTTCGTGTCAAAATGACATGAAAATATTTTCACAAGAAATTCTTGTTAAAATGATACGAAAAATTTTTCGCATTAAATTCATGCGTGGCACATTTGGCTGTGTATTGATCAAAGGTCTGTCTTTGTGTATATTGTTTTGTTACATGTACATTTTTGATAATATTCAGGTAAGAGTAGTATTGTTTTACTCAAACATGATGTTTTATTTTTAGCTTTATTCCACTCTTGTTAAAGGCCTTGTAGATACTTCTAGGTTTGTATATTTCCTCTGTTTTTTCGTTATTGGAGTGCGATTCGTCTTATATTTACCCCATATCTTTTCATTTTCATATTCATATATATAGCATAAAAAATTCACCATATTTCTTGAACATTGGTAAACTTGTATCTTACGCATTGATCTGTGTCTCAGTAACATTATATGGTAAAATCGGATATGCATTTACGTTAATTATGAATATCTGATTCATGTCTCATGTCCTTGCCTTTTTGAACGGAGGAGTATCTTTGGAGGAGTATCTTTGGAAATTTCTTAAACATTCACGTCTTAACTGTAATACTCTAAACTTTCCACCATACTTGGTCCATAGTTTGATCTTGGTTGTTATTGTTAGTCTCTTTTTGGACTACCAATTTATTATTAGGTCAATTATGTCAATCTTCCATATGTCATGTGTCCGTGATCTCATTTTTTCATTGTTGAAAGACAATAAAATTTGCTTAATTCCCCATCAACGACCATTTTCAATAACTAATTTAGGTTTGTAAAGCACGTTTGTCAATTAATTAACTTATGGGACATGTACTTTTATTATATTAGACTGTGGTTGTATTGATTTAGCAATTGACCTATATGGTCAAAACTATTGATACAGGTGAGACATTTTGGTCTCCAAACTCGTTTCTTTCATTATGATTTTGTTGTTGAAAATAAGCGTTTGCGTGGTTGCCATGTAGATAAAAAAATTCTGCTTTCAATGTACAATTAAAATTATAGTTGCTACTAGTGTAAAGTGATTTTAACTTCATTTGCGCCCCGATATAGTATTTAGCATCGACAAGTTTTGTTTCGACAAAGGTACGTTCCTTGACAAATTTCTTTTGTTGACTAAGGTGTGTATCGGTGACTGCATAAGTTTTTTTCCATGTACGTAATGAAATCATTGAGTGATTGCATGTTCATGGTATATGTCGTCATACGTTGACACTGTGTATCAATGGTCTTTTGTTAACTTTGTGTATTTCGGTGTAACTGAAGTCCCAATTTTATCGTGTGTGTACGAGGTCCTTATTCTATAATAAAACGCCAACCTAGCTTTCAAAAATCGAATAATGAACAACAAATCCAGTATAATTCTTTAATGAGTCTGTAGTTAAAGCTCTAGAGGTTGGTCTGCATTCTGAGGTGTACCAACTTAGGTCCACAATTTCACCTCTTTGTTTGAGGAATAACCTCTCTTTGTACTGTTAGTCTTTTTCAAATACCTATGTTAAATGATTGGAAACAGGGACCCAAAAATCTCCATTTAACCAAATGATATTTATTTATTGTATATTTAATGTCTATAAATCACGGTTGTTTTTCGGTGGAGATAAATGCATGGGATAAAGTCCGCCAATGATCAAGGAAAGGTCAATCGTCAAATATCAGTTTTTTTCTCGCTTCCTTTTGCTGCAAATGCTTTTATTTAATTTTGCTTTTGACACGTTTGATATGGTACATAATTAATGTAGTTCGAATTTTTACAATAACAATAGGAGGGCGTGTAAACTTCGTAATATCGTTACATACACAACGTACGAACCGCAATTTAATAATTAAAACATTATTTATACTGTCCAAATTATATCATTTTTATACTTGCATCTCGACAATATTAGTATATACACCAAGAAATTTCTTTTTTAGGCAAGAAGATGAACTTTTACAGGAGGATTCCAACGATCAGTAAGCAAACCTAATTTTTTTTCAAACTGTCGTTGGTGGCTTGATTACTCTAGGCGG
>JAULBM010341770.1:0-12551 GCA_032357055.1 Geukensia granosissima
TAGATTACATGCAAAAATGGCTTGAGGTGCACTCGAATAGAAATTTAAAAGTCGTTATTCTTATATGAATCGCAAGAGAAGGTCCGAACAAAAGAAATGTGTACAATTTTTGAAATAACTTTATCTAGGTCAAACTTAAGCGCTCCCGCCCAAAACGAAGATGGCCGACCCTCAATGTTAAATTTTTTTCCTTTGATTGAATATAAATACAAAGGTAGAAACGCACAAATAATTTAATAATGCTCGAAAATCACACTCCAGAAAAGCCTGACATAGAGTATAGAAAAAAGCAACAAAAGGTTGATTCATCATAAGCACAAAAACAGGAAAAGATGGCTTCGTATATTAAAATTCTTATTCAAACTTAAATTTCACGAATGTAAACTTGACAATATTTTGAAGAGTTTTCGGTTTGATTTAATAGAAATCCCCCATAACAAAAAATAACGCAAAAATATTCCATGGATATTCAGAACGATGACAAGTTATGAAACAATTATTCATAAAAGGGGCTAGTTAGGGGTTAGCCACAGTACGGTCTGACGTCCTGATGCTTTTAATATTCTAATAAATTTTACACATCTAGGCTTTGAGTTTTTTTTACCTCGGAACCCTTGTTAAAAATGGTATGCACTCATGTACGAATTAAATACCTTGCCTTTTTGTTTGCTTTGTCATAGTGCGTCTTTTCACAAAGGCCAGTGATTTTGGTTAATTTTTCACAAATGTCTTTATTGTATTGACTTTTGTGGACAACAACTAAACTTTTCTTACGTTCAAATCTACCAAACACAAAAAGACATGATCCACATCTTACTTAAACTTATGATAGTATTAAATAACAAATTAAACTGTGTGTAATGCGCTTTTCTGAATTAACCTTCATCAGACAAGCAAGGGGCCAATATATGGACAATATGAAATATACAGTATTCATTAATCTTTTAATCTATGAAACGTAGTTTGGATAAATTACACGCTTTTGAGAAAAAAATTTTGAAACTGTTGATAGTTATGATTTCTCTACTTCCCACTTCCACATTACCTTATCAAACAGAAATTCTCTTATTTGATTGTTTCGATAAAAAATCATAAGTACATTTGCAATTGTAGAGAAAGGTCATTTTACTAATATTCAAGATGTACTTACTGGACCTGTGAGGAGATGATAGATTTTGTCAATTTCCTTCTTGATAACATTTTTATCAGTTTCCACAAAACAATTTAAAGACAAGTCGTAGGAATTCCAATGGGCACACATTGTGCTTCTGATAGAAGATTGTTTCTTTATTGTTATGAATTTCAGTTTATGACCAAACTGATTTGATAGACAAGTTTAACAATACCCTCCGCCACCTTAATGATATATTTTCGGTTAACAACTCAAATTTCTACAAATACACTGTTGAGCTTTATCTTACGGAATTTACTTGAATAAAGCCAACAACAATAGCCTCAAATGCTCATTTCTTGATTTTCTAAAGGTAAAATTTCCACCAAAATTTACGGCCAGAGGAACGATTTCTCATTCTTATTAGGAATTTCCACTTCCTTAACTTGGACGTTTCTTTGGCTCTTTCATAGGGAGTATAAATTTCTCAGCCTGTTCGTTTTACTCGCGTTTGTAGCGACGTTTCAGATTTTAATGAACGCAATCTCTACAGAACTGACAAATGATTAAGTCAAGGATTTCGTTAACACATATTGATTAAAACATTTATTAAATTTTTTCGTAAATATAAAGATTTGGAATTTAAATTTGGATGTACTTGTTATCATTTGATGTAACACTGGATATCAAATCCTACTTTTTACGGAAACGTAGTAACTAAAGCTCGGATATTTAAACTTAATACACACGTTCTTAAAATTCATCTCTGTAATCTTATCCGTAAAGGATACTGTCACAACATTATTATTAAAGCTTTAAATATAGTTTTTATTGGTACTAATATTGACTCTCTTGTTAATAGCTTAATGCTGAACTAAACAGTTTTTATTTGCTGTAACTTTTTCCTGTCTATTTAGTTTTAAAGGAATTTGCACAATCCCATTTATACGTTGGTATTTATCATAATTTTAAAAACACTATTTTCAATTGTACGTGTTTTATTTAACACCGTAGTTAAGGAAAACTTTGTATCCGGATCGGTTGCTTATTGGTTTTGAACTAGCAGACAACAACTGCGAGTATTCTGTCATGCCATATCACATATTTTTATACTGTAAAATAAATGTGGCAAAATATTTAAAAATCTATAAAACAGGGGGTCAAATATAACATTTGAGCACCTACCCTTTTTCGCAAATGCAAAACGGTCCGATGGATTATGACCCAGTTCGATTATGTATGATCATTAAGCTCCTCGTAATGTTTCTTAAAACAGATAATAACCGAAATTTACAATATACAGTACAAAAGACTAAGGCCTATAAGGGCCTTCACGATCCAAAATACCGCGAACAAAAAATTTCCAAGTTTAAAGAAATATGACACAACAAATAAAACGCGTCAAATTACATTTTCTGTTGCTATTTTAAGTATTTTTATTAATCTGACTCATATATGATTCATTTTGTATATTTTACTGGGAAACATCGATTGAAAATCATGCAATCATGTATCTATTTTTACTTTGCCCATTTGTTTGCATTTTCACGCATCATTTCATAAATTTAAATAGTGATACACGCAATCGCTCAATATTTTGACCCGTTTATATGCTAAAAAACATGGTAGAAAATAATTATTTTTATTGACTTGTTATAGTAAATTAAAATATTTCAAAATTTGAAAAAAAATCATATATTCATTTTTACTCGAAACTAAAACTTTTCATACATTTACAACAACTGCTATAACAATCTGATTAAGTTCATTTTGGGGGATGAAATAAGGGCATTGGCACACCTAGTATTTGAAAATTTCTATTATTTTAGAGTATATTTGGAGCGAAGATGTTTTTAAAGCGTCCTCACGGATTTGGCTATCCTTACGAAAAAACTACAGTAACAGATTATTGATATCACTTTTAAAGAGGTTGAGCCACTTTCCCATGTATTTATGGAATTAGTAGGGCAAAAATCGAGACGTTGTCAATTTCTCAAAAACTGAGAAACATTTTGTCTCTTTTCCTAATTAAAAAGTTTTAAGATAAAAAGTTTAAATATACAAGTATACCAGATAAATAAACTATTTTGACATTAAGCTGTTTTCATATATTTGGTTAATTATATATTTCTGTGAGAATTCAATTGGTCACACCTCCAAAACCGAAATCAAGTTTATGTTGAAAGTAAAGTAAGTTAAGAATAGTTTTATTTTGTAGGTTTATAGCGTTTATTTTCATGATAACTTGTATGAAAATTTGCTTATGACTGTATTTTAGAGCCTTTACAAATTAAAACTGCAAATTGTGGTTTAAGACTTAACAAATAAAGGGGAAGGTGAGCCTTCTCATGTCTTTATGTTTCAGGCTTTAAGTCGTATCGGCTTCAAAAATAAGGTCTTTAAAGCGGATTCACGTCACGTACGGTGCAAAGCTAGCTGCTAACTGTAGGCATCCACCCAGTCCCTATTTTCTTGATCCACTTGGTTTTGTTTTATTTGCTTTCTTCTTCAATTGTTATGTACTTTCCATGGTCTTGTTTATTCTGTAAATTAAAACGTCTGGTGTTTGTGTTTTCTTTGATAAAATAAACTCGGCATCCACTAGTGCTGAACATCGTATGGTGGAAATGGTGCATTTTCCCTCGTTGTCAAGACTTACATCACATGTACACTCTATAAAATTGATCGTAGTCTTTCAGTTTCTGTTATTAAAGGATATGCTTTCTACATGAAAGGTGACATACAATAAAAGCACCGTGTCACTCAAATATAATTGCAATTAAGAAAAGAATTTTTCAAATAAAAATAGATTTATCCATTTTCTTAGATAAACTAAAGAATTCGGAGTATCGGAGATCAATCAGTTTCATATAAAATGTCTATGTGCATTCTAGAAAATCATGGATTAATGTCAGAATAAAAATTAGTTATACTCCATTATATGACGTTTGATTGAAGTTGTATGAACATCGTGGTACGGAATTCATCCTAAAGTCTTACATCGTGTAGACCTAGATATGTCACAGTCATATTACATTTCTTTCCGTATATTTAATCAACGATATTATCTGTTAAGAAACGCGCTTCAGGAAATGATCTGTCATCAGTTATAAAGACGATTTCTTCCTTATCACAAAATATTGACTAAAAATTTACATTCAATTCTGGGTCGAAATATTTAAAACATTTTAAAAGGACGACGGTCATTAAGGCCCATTTTTGGCCCAACAAATTGGCTAAAAATGGAAAGTGGCTAATATCTATTAATTTATATTTTTTGTTTTGAATAATGTTTGAGTTTAATCAGTTCTACAATGGTCACATGGCACACAGTTAATGCTTTAAATGTGAAAAAACTAAGAAATTAAATAATTTGATACTATTTTGACGATTTTAATATAGATCGCACAAAAAACATCACAACCAAACTTTGACCTATTAAAGATTAAAGATCTATCAAGTACAAATGTTTGGTTAAAACATCTTCGTGATGTTTTGGTGCGATCATATCTATTTTGAACAAAACACCTCTAAAAATTGAGTGTTTTTACAGAAAATGTTATATTTTTATTGAAATAGTCAAATATACCCTTTCGTTTTATCGAAATGACAAGAAGTATACAACAATAGTAATGAATTATTATAAGACGATTATTAAACAGCATTTTCACAAGAACTTATTATTCTGTCAAAGAATCTAAAATTTGGTCTAAGTATGGGGCTTAACGTACCTACTCCTTTGGCAATTTATTGATGCACATGGTGATTAAATTTGAACATCATAGGACCATCTCTTTATTAGTTCGATTATTAAGGAAATTTTTAAACATATAATATATTGATTGTCATCGAATCTTCAACAAAAAGATAAAAGAGAAATAGTTTATGCTAAGTAACGAATTTTGGAAAAATATTTTATAGTATATGGTGATAACAGGAGATTCTGACAGCAGTTTGAAAACGGCGATGTTCTTTTGACGTTGTTGTAAAAAAAATCTATGCAAACACCACCGGAAATAGCTTTTAACGGAATCGAATTAAGAAGAAAAACATACAAAAACAGAAATTAGGCTTAAACAACATCTAACTCGTACTGATATTTCAAAATTATTTTGTTGGGTCTATTAGGAAACTAAACGTTTTTTTCTCGAATGAATTTGATGCATTAATTTCCGCAAAATCGCCTTTCTTTTAAAAAAAAGTATTCAATTTCCACAAAACATGTATATATTTTTTGCCTTTCTGCAGTATAAGTAAATATGAAATAGGAAAATATTTCGTAATCAACGAATGCATTTTTAGTTATACTCAAATTATTGATGGACGTCAATTATTTGGTTGAGAGAAATTAAAATAAAAAAGGAACTTGCATGCAATACATAAGGATAATAGTACTAGACACATATCACATAATAGAAAAAAGCAATAACTGTTCCATTTGACATGAAATATAATACATTTTACTTTTATTTCAAAACTTCGAGTTAAAATAATGCACGCGTTATCTTTAAGTTGTCATTTTTTTATATAAATTCGTTTTAACAGAAAGCTTTCACATTTAATTAAACTTAAAGCGCTTATGATTCACCTTTTTCACACGCATTCATGTCATATGTAGTTCTAATAGATCAGTAGAAATAGAAGCAATAATGTTTATTGTACTGGTTTGTTCAATAAAATCAAGATCAATTTCACATATTTAGGGAAATGAAAAATTTTAATTGTGGAATTACAATTTTTTTTTACAGTTCGAGGAAAAAATGTTGAAATGCCAGGCTTGGTATTTAACAAGGCAAAATTTAGCTAAATTACTTTGTTGCATCAACCGAATGTTACCACCAGTGTCTCTATATCGATGATATATCAATGTTTGATTAAATCATCTACTTTAATAGCTTGTATTGTTTGCACATCCAGCTTCACTTTCTCTTCATTATAGTAATGGTTTACTTGAATGTATTGAAACACCGAGGAGATGATAGCGTCACATATGTGATACCGCAGAAGGAATTGACCATTTTAAAGACGTCATTAACGCATATACATATACTTTATCTTATTAGGATGTAGCTCAATCTTCTATCGTCATATTTTGTTGTTTTTCTTAGACCAACCAGTACCATCAAAGACATCATCCAGTAATCACCAATGAGCATTCATACAAGTTACATTAGATAATGACCAATATTAATGTAGGAAGCGTGAACGTTGTAAAATAAACGGATAAATGTCTGGTCATCTGTCTAAATATGTCATATAAAATGTCAGTACTCATGAATATATATATATATGTACTTCCTCCAGGTGAGAAATATTAATAAACCAATGTATGACATGAATGCCATAACTTTGCGTAAATAGAAAACTTACAAGATAAGAAGTTCATTGCAGTTGAGCAAATGCAAATAACAATTGAGCTGCACCATATCACACCAATACCGAGAGTTCTAATACATTTATCAATTTTGATGAATATGTTGATTTTTTTATATGTTATATTTGCATTTCAAGGAGTGATCTTTCATCAGTAGCATTAGAACAAAAACATAGGTAAGCCGAGCCGAGATCCAAACATTTTAAAATGAAGTACTGAATCCCAAACAAAACGAAATCGACTTCCAATTCCAACTGGGAGGACATCTTTTATGTACAATACAAGGAATGACACCTTCTTCGTTACTTTAGTAGCTTAAAATTTAAGTTATTACAGTAGATTGTTTAAAAATGATAAGATCTTGATGTTTCATACAATGAATTTGAAGATACTAAAGGGGCAGACAGAAATCGTTAAATCAGCAGACTGACAAGAACATGGTCAACAAAAAGAGACGAAGGACAAACATACTACGCAAAATTACACTGAAAACTAAAGCTAGAGTAGCAAAATCTTACACTAAAGCTAGACTTACACGAACCCTACAAAAACAAGGATGAGGTCTGGTGATCCGAAAGGGGTTTGCCATGTAATTAATATTTACGAATTCCATACTTTGTTCGATATAAAAATGGTCAATAACAGGTGAAATAACCAAATGGTAAAAAATAACAATCAAAACAAGTTATACGGATACTGTAGTGCACACACGAATATCTTAAACGTAGTGACTTTTGTCAAATGAATATTATTTACCAATACAAATATAAAAATTGCGTACAGAAATGATTTCTTTTCCTTATTATTCTATAATCTTTTATTGTTAATACTTACTTGTTAACTCCTGGATAGACTTGGGACAGAACATTATAAATCTGTAAAGGCAACCAACATAGAACAAACAGACATACCACGATGATCAGGATCTTCACTACCTGTAAATGACAGGACATTATAAATCTGTAAAGGCAACCAACATATAACAAACAGACATACCACGATAATCAGGATCTTCACTACCTATAAAATGACAAATCAGAAAATGAAATTATAACCGAGCAAAGATAAATTAATAAAACATTGTTAAATCTCAAAGTAACATTCCGCTAGAATAAAACCAGATCCGAGCCATCAAGTTTTGAAAGCATCAGAATATAGCACGTAAGTAAAGCGACGTTTACTTTGAAATCGGAGGTTAAATTATAACTTGCAATGGCTGTACCCATGAAAACCGTCTGTTTTTTGTTGTTGATCAAATGCAATAGAAGGTTTATATATTGACTCTAGACTACATGGTAAAATAGACGTGTTTATTTGTTTAAACAAACTAAATAGGGAATACATTTGTTACAAACTGATTGGTAAGGATCGCATAAGAACTTCGTATTGTGAACGATTTTGTAGCTCTACCTATCCCTAAATTACTTTAGATTAACAAAAGTAGTCTCCATGGAGCACTTTTAAATATCACGAATAAACGACATTGTATACATAATGTCTATCCGGTAAAAGCATTCTTTCTGGCATATTTTCCATATTTTTTCTTTTAAAAATCTATGTAATTTATATTTAAAATATTTACTAATAGTATTTAGGATGTTCTTTGGATACTGGAAAAACTGAAGACAGTACTTGTAAAACTGAAGCTTAATTTGATTTTAAATTACGGTCTTTACTACTTCGTGTAGATTTAATGTTAAGAAAAGAGAAAGTTCATTTTCATCGGTAATGTTTTCAAAGGAAGAACTGACTTGTTTTCATTAAATTCTTCCACAAAAAACGTAGTATATGTGTATGGTGGGTAACCATGCATGTACTTGTTTATAATTTATACCGTGCTATAAAAAATATCTCTTGCATGTAAAACTCCCTGTTAATGTAAAGAGAAGAGAAAGTGAAAAAAAGTACAGGCGGAATAAGGTTTAAAACACTGTGCGAATCTTTGACTCCGTCGAATGCGCATGCCTATGAATGAATGGTTGATACTTTCCTTGCTCCGAGAAAATTTGGTAAAATCACCTAAATATTAGATAAAAGGAGTATGGTATGGTTTAAATTTTGTTCCAAAGTGTAAGAACATTGTTCTGTGTTGGATTCACTTTGCTTTGGTGGACGAAAAAACTGATTTTGTCAGGAATTCAAGTAAGGAAAACAACACCACCGTGAGTAGAAATCAAACACACTCTGATTTAACTATGTCAACAAAAACTAATACACTACAAGGTGACAATATAGATCGTTCCGGTACAAGTACATGTATCAGTGCCGCTTTGTCAGAAGCCCATAATGTCATATATTCAGCTGAGGACACGGTGTTTGGAAACTTGTTTGACAATACATTTTATGCAAATAACAGTAATAAATCACACAAATTAAATCGAAAACATAACGAGAGTGACAACGAAATAGAAACATGTGTGAACGATAAACAGTCCGTAAAACATGATTTGAAGCGTGCAAAACATCAAACTTCTAACACAAATGATGATAGTACGCCAATACCTAACACCATTGTAACAGAAGCAATCGTTCATGTTGACTCATATCTCTCGCCTGAAATATTAGTATTGACCCAGTTGATAAATAAACTTTCTGTTGACATGCGTAATATGTTCGGCAATATTACAACACGCATTGATAACATGGAAACAAATCTTGAAAGGAAAATTACGCATAAAGTGAGCCAAATAATTGATAAGCGCATCAACTCTGAAGTGAACAAAGTCAAAAAAAAGAAATTAATTAAGCTTTTGAAAACTTACGTACTGATTTCGACAACGATATAAAATCAGTGGAAGATAAGCTTACTGAGATTTCGAATAAGGTTGAATCAACGGAACCCAGTGACAAAGAGAAAGACCTGTCTTGTGATGTTGTGATCAGGAACCTACCAGAGTCCGAAAATGAGAACTTAAAGGCGAAAGTTTCGGCTCTTATACGTGAAGGTTTGAAATTGAATGGTGTCTCAATTTGTAAGGCTGAGAGGAAACAAAGCAGAAGTGACCATGCCAGTGGTGTAATCATTGCTACGTGTAACTCTAAGAAAAATGTGAGTGATATTATGTTAGCTAAGCAGAAACTTAAAAATAGTCGCCAGTATGGCAATGTTTTCATTCATAAAGATCAAACTGTACAACAACGCATAGAGCGTAAAAACCTGAAAACAATTGTGGACGTGCTGAAATCGGTCAACCCAAGCATTGATATGAGAGGGGCAGAGATTATAGCACATCGCTATATTAACTATCAGTCCGGAGGTAAACACCAAGGGCCTGACAAAACACAGCGTAACCCTAAGGGCGAATATCGGCGATACGAGAACAATAGAAACCACCAGTCAGAGAGACATGATCAGTCCGACAAACGTGGTGGATACAGTGACCGTCGCCAGCAAACTGATCGTCGGTATGATAATCGCGATGGTGGACATCGGGAACAGCCAAGACCAAATAAACACTAATTGTCAGCAGGCTTTTGGAACGTTAACAGTTGGAGTAAAAATACTAATTCTGAAAATTGTAAATTAAGAACTGCGTGTATTAATAAATTAGACTTAGATTTTGTTGGTATTGGAGAAACTCATTTAAAAGCTGATGAAATTATCAGCGTTCAAGGGTATAAATGGATAGGCCAAAATAGGGAACTTTTACATAGAAATGCTAAATCTGGTTTGGGTGGTATAGGAGTTTTAATAAAAGAACATATTTATAAATTGTTTCACGTTAATGTCATTGATCAATCATTTGAGGGTATTTTGTGGATAAATTTTTATTCATAAAATATCAGGTTTTCATTTTAATATGTGTATTTGTTATTTGCCACCAGAAAATTCAACACGACAGGTAGATAAAGACCTGTCTTTTGACACTTTGACTACACAAATATATGGATATCAAAATTCTGGGCCATTTTTCATTTGCGGTGATTTTAATAGTCGATGCTGTGATGAAAACGATTTTATTGCAGGTGTAGATGATTTGTGTGACGGAGATGTTGTAGATTGCAAACAAAATTCTCACGGAAGCTCATTTATTGATTTTCTTATTAGTGTAAACTGTTGTATTTTAAATGGTAGAAATTTTAAAAATAATGATTTTACTTGTATTTCAACAAAAGGATGTTCTGTAGTGGATTATTGTATTGTCCCGTATGATTTATTAAACTTATTTAAAGAGTTTACTGTTATACAAGCAAATGATCTCTTGAATTTAACAGGTCTTGATCGAACAGGGATAGATTTAAGGTTAATCCCTGATCATTCATTGATTAAATGGTGTTTTGATATAGGTTCATTTATGTCGGATTATGTATTAGCTTAGAAAATGAGTCTGATGAAGCATTACAATTTAACAAATTTGTTTTTAAAAATATTCCTGCTGATTTTATGAGTACAGAGAATGTAAATTCAGATATTTGTTTGTTAATTAAACAACTTCAGAGAGGTGAGAGTGAACAAAATTGTGTAAACGAGATTTACAATGGGTTTTGTCAAACAGTTAAAACCGAGATGTGTGAGAAATTATCTAGTAAAGTTATTCATATTGGTGGATGTAGTCGATCTAATAAAAAATGTAAAACTAAGAAACCATGGTGGAATGATTGTTTAACAAAATTGTAGTATGACATGTGTAAGGCTGAAAAGGCCTGGAATAAATGTAAAAATAATCGTTCTAAAGAATATAAAGCCGAATTTGTGAGGCTTAGAAAGAATTTTGATAGAGAGGTCCAAATAAGTAAATTTATAAAGGGAAATATTGGTTTGCGATGCAAGAAGACTTACTTTTAGAGTCTAATAAAAATCAGAAACAATTCTGGAAGACAATTGAAAAAATTTGGGTTGCCGATGATAGGAGACAAATGATTCCTATGGAAGTTTTAGATATTCAGGGAAATATATCTACTGATTTGACAACAGTTCTTAACAAATGGAAAACCGATTTTTCTGAGCTTTTAAAACAGGTATCGCAAACCAGTACTTCTAATGCGAATATTATTATACCCAACAATGGAACATTCATTGATTTTTTATTGACTGAACCCATTTCTTTTCACGAAACAGTAAATGTTTTAAAATGCGAAGAAGGGGGAGGGGGCTGCAGAGTTTGATAATTTACCAGCGGAGGAATTTTTGAAAAATTCATCGGCATTATTTTTATTCCATCTGTTTGACTTTTGTTTTAGAACCGGAAAAAACCGGATATGTGGGAAAAAATTATTATTAACCCTAAACATAAGTCAAATTTGACGGATTCAAGGGATACACTTTGTTACAGGGGAATAGCCTCAAGCAACAGTCTCTTATAAATTATATTGTACCCTTTTGAATGGCAGACTCTCACAGTGGGTTGACGATAACAATTTGCTGTCGGATGAACAAAATGGATTCAGTCAAAGTAGAAGCACAATCGATCATTTATCTACATTAACAAGTATTATTGAAGTTAGAAAGAAATCGCGTTAATCCACTTTCTGCACTTTTATTGATTTAAAAAAAGCGTATGATACTATAAATAGAGATATTTTGTGGTATTTCAAATAATTTTTGTTCTACTATTAAATCCTTGTATAACAATGTTTTGTGTTTTGTTAGAGTAAATTGTAATCTTACATATTGGTTTAATGTACATAGTGGTTTAAAACAGGGCTGCCCATTGTCTCATCTTTTGTTCAATTTTTATATCAATGATTAAGTGTCATTTCTGAAGTCTTTTAATTGTAGTATAGATATAGACGGTGAGAAAGTTTGCATTTTACTGTATGCAGACAATGTAGTTATTTTAGCTAATGATGAAAATGAACTGCAGACACTTCCATGAATGCTTTGTCGTCATGATGTTCTGACAATTGTATGAATATTAATGTTTTGAAAAGTAATATTGTTCATTTAAGGACACCATCAGTTACACGTTCGGATTTTAGATTTATGTGTGGGGGTCACATTGTTTATTATTCTAGTAAATATACATATTTAGGGTTAGTGCTAAATGAGTTTTTAAACTATAATGTGACTGATTATGCCGTCACACAGTCGGCTAATAGAGCTCTTGGTTTGATTATAGCAAAATG
>JAULBM010341791.1:0-12549 GCA_032357055.1 Geukensia granosissima
GGGGGCCTGGGTGGCCGATTGGTCTAGGTAGTTGATTTAAACTTACCTGTACAGATCACTGTAACCTATCACCAATACGGTGTGAGTTCGCGCTGGGTTTGTACCATACAAAAACGGGTTGCATTAAACTCGCATTGCACGTGATAAGGTTTGTCAGTTACCTGCCCAAGGTCGGTGGTTCTCTCCGGTTAATCCGTCTTCCTCCACCAGTTGACCGCCGCGATAAGACTGAAATATTGTTGAAAGTGGCGTTAAACCCCATTCAAACAAACAAACAAACACAGTGTCAGGCCATAGCTCTTGTAAGTATTGGAAGTACCGAATGTACTAGACATTGACTTAATACTTTACTTTGTCAAATGTTATGTATGTTTTTAGATTAGATTATGACTAAATTAGTAATACCATAGAATATAATGTTTCAGTTAAGAGTTGTTCCCTTAATTTGAAATCGAGGAAAAAAAGTGATTTCAAGATAAACAGAATATACAGATACTGTTTTTTACTGTCACTTTTATTATATTGCCTCAATTTAGCATTCAGATATTCAGATATTGACATGGCCACCAGGGTCAGTTGTGTGATCTGATTGATCCACATTTCAAAAATTTTCCTGTCAGAAACCACAAAGTTGATTGCATTGTTACTTTTTAGAAATGATTGTTAGATTGTACTATTCTTTATTTGTAAATTGTTTGCCAATTGTAAATTTAAAATGGCCACCTTGACTCAACTTGGAATAGTTGAATATTTTGCTGGTTTATTTTAGAGAGACAGTACTGTAGCCAAGCTCTTATTTGGAGAAGTATTTAAGGCTATATTTAACAAGATGGATGAAGTAAAAGCTGAGCGAGAGATTCAGGAGAATATAAAACAAATCAACTCCAGCATCGACACAATATTCTCCACATCAACAAACTATTTCCCACCATTCATCAGCTGTGTTCTTGTAAGTTGGTATTAAATTTAAACATACACAAACTATTTCCTACCATATATCAGCTTTGTTCTTGTAAGTAGGTATTTGAGTGTTCATTGTTAATGGGATTATATCAAAACTATGCAAGGTTTGATATGATACCGGAGTAGATCTAGGATTTTGAGTTAGGAGCATAGTGTAAAAATTGTGAGCATTTTTTCATCACCTAGAGTCCATCATCTGTCCCTCATGTAACTCAACAAGTTAATCTTTTCCTCTGCAACCACAGGGCCAATCTTAACCAAACTTAAGTGTAATTTTCCTTGGTCCCCTTTCATTTTTGTATCTAGGGTCACAATTGACACATGGCACTATCCATTTGGGCCATCATGGCTAATCATAGTTTAATATTGGACCCTCTGGGAATTTGCCACCATGGCCAGACTTTGCCAAAACAACTTTGAGTCAGGTGAGCGATTACAGGCTTCTTGGAGCCTCTAGTTTTTTTTAAAACAAAAAAAAAGACGCTATCATAAAATGCTTAATTTTTTCATTCACAACACTTTGAAGTATTTAGCGGACGAGTTTTTTAACAGACCGTTTCTATTGCAATGGACGCAAATTGTGCGCCCCTACTGGCTGACTTGTTTTTGTATTCGAATGAAGCAGATTTCATCGGGACTCGTGAAAAAAAAGAAATTTGACAGACCATGGCATACATTTACCTTGATTTATTCCTCAAAATTGACCAAGAGGAGATGACTTCAACTTAACTTTCCCATTGATTGATTGGTTGTTAGTTGGTTAACGTCCAGTGACAAATATTTCATGCATATTCAGGACGAGTACCAGTTCCAAATTATCAGTATCGAAAAAGCGGTGGCAATCTCCAAGCACGTCTCCCACTATGGTCCACGGCCAGGCTGTCCGTATTATAACCTGGCAACTCCCAACGAGAGGGCCTACCCTATCCGCCACCTGTGGGTCGAGCCCTGGAGACCGCTCCTGTGCCCAGAACTTTCCTATTGTAAACTTCCCATATTTACGAGGCAATATTCCTGCTTCTCCTGCCTAAACGGGGTTTATGTTTCGCGGTTGATTGGGTACACTCGTGCCTGTTCCAATTATCAGGATTTTCTGAAGAGAGCATTGCTGTTATGGCATAAATAAACACAACAAAGGATACATCCAATCAAGTTTTTATTCGTCCCTGCAAAAATTTTATGCTCGCCATCAACAATTGGTTGATCCATATTGTATCAGTGTATTTCAACTATTTATGGACCTGCTACCGGTAATATAAAAATAAGTTTACCTCTTCTCGGATTGACGTTATCCCGGATTCCACGACGGGTGCTGGGCGCAATACAGTGGATGCTTACCCTTTGTGAGCACCTGAACCCACTCCTGTCTTGTAAAGGAGTTCGTGGATTCCAAGCCTTTGTTCGCTTTGTTTTTTGTTTTATTTTTTTAATTGTTTCAAATATGTGTTATGTCTTTGGGCTTTGATCTTCTTATCTCTCACATGGGTATTCTACACTTGACTTTGAACGTTTTGTTTGACTGCTTATCTATAAAATTTCGGTTAAATTTTTAAGACATCCAAAGTGAGTATTCTCAAATATAGTGGCCTCTTCAGATGCAACACCACAAATAAATATAAAACTTCTGTAAATCCAAACGAATGTGAAGTGAATTTGTTTAAATAATGCTTGTAGTGAAAATTGATAAAATTTTAGTAGATTGAAATATTTTAATCCACTCCTTTCTAGATTAGTCGTAAATTATGTAATTGATAAAAATAGATACATGTACCCTTTAAAAATTTGCGCAATTAAATAAACGACAACTGTCTTCGTCCGTTGTCACTTGATCAATAGCAAAATTGTCCTAGCAGACAAAGAAAACGTACACATTAAACAGACATATTTCGATTAGAATTCGCATTGGGTATGCTGCTACTTCAAAATCACCCATTAAAATCTCGTAATTATCACTGACAAATTTTCAACATTTAGAAATCGTGAATTCTGGCTTTCATTAGACGATTACTTGACACTCATACCTTGCTGCTAGGGATCTTATTCGAATAAAAATTTTGTATTCGTAATGAAGTATGATTTATCTCCTACTATTAATTATACTTTCAAACTGCCGATGAATAATAAATGGATTTGCATTATTTGAAGGTTTTCTAATAAGAGGGCAAAGACTTAAAAAGTCGGTCGTGACACCATTTAATGAATACAAATTTCCCAAGACCAGCAAGCAAAAAAATGGTTTTCCAATATATAGTTTAGTTAACTTTCATGGACAATTTTTCATATATGTAAGCCGAGTTGCAGTGAAGCGTTGTCTAAACAGACCAAATTTCTTGCTTATTATTGATTTTTAAACAAAAATACAAGTTAAATAACATTTAATAACATTTCTCTGTGCATTTGTTTCTAGTTTTGCCTGTTTGAATCGCGATGTGCGCAAGCAGTAGAACGGGTTGGTCTTCTTCCGTTTATAGAATTATTGTTGGTCAATGTATAACCATTGGCAGTTCAGGAAAAATGACCAGCTAATGAAAAACAATGAAGTTTAATGAAACGCAACAGAAAAAGGTAATAGTTGGGTAGAGACTAACAATTTAGATTTATCATAAGGCATATTTTCAAATTCTATAAAAGCCCTCTTTTGCGTGCAGGTCGTGTGGTATCCTGAAACATTGCCTTAAGAGACTTGAATAGATTTAAAATTAGTTTTACTTCATAGCAGAGAAGTAAACTAAACTGTGTGGATCCATATCCTTTATCGCCGCGCCCAGGGTATCAGTTGATTAGTACATGTTGTTCCTTGAAGGCCCTAATATCATTCTGGATGAGGACACTTAATCCGTACAAAGTGTTGTATCATACCTTAAATATTTTGGATGACCAGTTACGTGGCACTTGTTATGCGCTGATTTGATACTTCATTCCTTGGTTAATTAGATAAATTGTATTTGTTGTTCAAACAAGTGCAGACAGGTATGATCATACCAGAAAAACAAACAAAAACACAGAGGATAGCTGCGAATTTATCACTATTCAAAGACATAGCGAAGTGTTGAACACTGAACTGTTAACACTCTTTGGATTCAGCTGACTAAGAATCAGCATTGGCGTCTGTTATAGTGGGAGAGTCATGACAATCCTGTCAATAGCATCTAATCAAAGAGCACATGTGCACTCGTCAAAATTGTGAAATCTTGCAAGCTTCAAATGCGACATTTTATTCAACAAATGTACCAAAACGTAATTACTTTCAATAACATTTGATGCCTACTTAGAAACTACATCCGACCAATTTGGACGGAACACTTCCAAAAAGCAAAATTTAAAGTTAACAATCAGGAAATTTACAAATTTACAATTTTTTCTTTTGTGCTGTATGTTTCTCGAGTTGTATGCTATTATTTTTTTCGATACTGGAACTTATGTTGGAAAGGTGTGAACTGTATCTTTCCAACATAAATTACAATACCGAAAAATAAATAAAAGCATACAACTCGAGTAACATACAGCACAAAAGAAAAATGAATATTATATAAATTATACCAAAATCTTAAAAATCAAATGACTTGTCCTTCTTGAAAATCTGATCAATCTCTTGGAATTAAAAATAATTTTAAATCAAGACATGCAGATCTAGACATATTTACAAAATCTGTAGTTCAGCTACACTTTATTTGTAGAACATTTTTAAGCACTTTCAGAAATTCGGTCTACAATACTCATTACCATTTAAGATAACATTTCATCAACCAACACATCTATTGAATAATCTTATCCACAAAAGTCATCTTCTAAACACTTTTTTAGAATCAATGGATATTGTGTTCGTTTGAACCAACAATGACTCACTCGTCAACAATTTACATCAAAATTATATTGTCAATATTTTGTGTTATTTTTGTCCTATAGCAAAGATGTCGATAGGTTTTATTTATGAAAATGAAAAGATATGGGGTAAATGTCAAAGAGACTGCACTCTAAAAGAGAAAAAAAGAGAAAAATTAGAAATCAATGGATCTCCACAAGACCTAAAAAATGTGGAGTACCACTCACTGTGAAAAGCGCTAAATCGCCCCAAACAAAAAAAGTGTATGCCTACACTAATACTGCTCTTCATTTTAATTTTATCAACAATTTAGTGAGTTCGAGTCTGCCTTTGTACCGTACAAAAATCGGGTTACGTTTACCGTGATAAGGTTTGTCAGTTATATGCACAAGGTCGGTGGTTTTCTCCTGGTGCTCCGGCTTCCTTAACCATTAAAACTGATTGCCGCGATATGACTAAAAATATTGTTGAAAGTGGCGTGAAACTCCAATCAAACAAACATTCAACAATTTACTTGTAATAAAACATGTAACACAAAGAGAAACATAACCAAAATTCCTGACGTTGAACAGACACATTAGACATGTGGTGGGGTTAAACTATTCAACGTCCCCAACGAGTAGTCAAAGAAAAGGAAAAAAACGAAAAACAAAGCAGCAATAGACGAATTAAAAAAATCCTCCATAAATTCACAAAATCAGACTAGAGAGTTGCTGAATTACATTAAATATTACTTAACAAAAATACATGCAAAAATTATAAAATATTGGGTTATTTTGCGAAATTTTTGTTATTTTAATTACACTAAATCCAGCGGCTGGACGTGTTGGATCGATGTCTTAGTTATAAGGACGAGGTATATAACTCTGTTTTGAAATATCTGTCAGAAATGGCGAGTAGTTTTTCGTGGTTTGTACATATGTCATTAAATTGTATGCGCGGTGTACATGTGTATCGACCACAAGAGTTAAATCTCATACAGTTTGGTTCTAAGGTTTTTATTACTGTCTCGTGTTAGGGGTTGTTGGAGTGCTGAACATGTTAAACCCCTCAACATATTTCAAAGGCTTGTCTCACGCCAGTATCCCATGGTCTAGTGAATGTCTTTGTTAATGTTTTACCGTTCCTAGTTATAAATTATTAAATTATTTGGTTTATTATTGTTTCATTTGAATGTCGCCACTTTTTAATTTGGGGCCTTACACACAGCTTGCCATACGGTGCAAACTATTTTAGACATTCAGGTAACCTGTAGATGATTGTAATTGATTGATTGTTGTTTAACGTCCAGTGGCAAATATTTCATGCATATTCAGGACGAAAACAAGTTAAACAATAAATCAATATGTAGACTGTGAGCAAGGTAAGGGAGGGACTTTTAGACTGCCACTGGAAAAAATGCGATTTGGATAGGGGCCGAAATTTTAGCCTTATAACTGGCCGCCTACTGACCCTCAAAATGAGCTGTAACAAGGGGTCTTTAACGTGCTTAAGACGTGGCATTTCTAAACACGGGGCGTCTTTAACGTCTCCCTCTTGACGGATTGTGAAATTATACAACTGCAGGCGGAGAAACCGAACGACCTATTTCTAAACACCGGCCGCCCTCGGAGGGGATTTAAATTGATACTTTTTGGATGTTTTTCATATAGACATTCATACCAAATCTCCTATTTCTACTACTACATGATGTTTCAATTGTAACACCTAACAAAGGTGAAAATGAAGACAGTGTATTAAAGATGAAATACAACAAGTTTATGATTTGGTGCTTCTGAATACTGTTAAATAATGCAAAATAATGTCATTCAACGATACTTATTTCTTTTAGCTGCAACTGCAACAGCTGCTAGACTTCAAATTTTCAACAACTAAAAACAAATACCAAAAGCAAATAGTTTTCTGCAAACTACTATTTGATTTACAACGATTTTTGTATTAAAATCCAAGAAATTCGTATAAGTGCTAATGCTAGGTTCTGTGTAAATATCGGATGTATAGTACATTTATCCAGCATCTAAGACTTGTTTCTTATAAACAAATATAAGGTGGCGAGAGACACAAGTGTTTAATTCTATAGGTGACCTTTAAACCACTTCTGTCATCCGCGTTTTAGATCGTTTGAAAGACCATGTTAGTTTTTGCACTTGTCTTCCGTAAAAAAATTTACATTTAAACTTTTCCACCGAAAGCCCTAGGCCAATCTGAAACAGACTTAGATGGAATAGTACTTTTACCTGCTCAATTGGAAATTTACTTTGGTCGGATGCTGAAAAATTGGGTCCTATTTCAGAATTGTATCCGATGACCCCACCCGCAAACAAAGATGGCCGCCACAGCCGAACTTATTTTCTCATTAAAAATCTTTGTTTTGAACTACTTGCTCAATTGGAACCAACTTTTCATTAAATGGCAACTACCAGGTGAGCACCATTCAGAATTTTTCTGATGACCACACCCGACAATGGTGGCTAAAGTCGAAATAGGACCTTATAGAAATAACATTAAAAGTTTCTCGCATGGAACTTCTTGCTCAGTTGAAACCGAACTTTGATGGAATGATCACCAGGTGGGAAACCTATTACAGTTATATCAAATGACCCTTTCAGCCACCCAATATAGCTGCCTCCGCTTAACTGAGTCTTACAAAGAAGCAAATTTGTTATTACATGTACCTGTAACAATGAAGCCAAAGTTTGGTGAAATGTTGGGTCCCTTTCAGAATTATATCTGATGGTCCTACCTTCAAAAGAAAGATGATCACTTGGTGGGTCACTGTCAGAATTATATCCGATGATCCCACCTTCAAGTTACTAACCCTATACCAACGTTGTTTATTTCAATCATTAAAACTTTTCTTGTCAAAAACTTCTTGCTCTATTGGAGCCAAAATTAAATCGAACGGTACAAGCTGAGCAATTACAGGATCTCTGGAGCAAGTGTTCTACAATCAGTTGCCGCTGATACATGTAAATTTATATTCGCATTAAACATTTTATGAATTTTCAAATATACAACTAAAAGTTTTTTTTTAAAAAGACAAATAATAACGTTGACATTATTAAATGAAACTATTGGTTACAGAGCTTTAAACGGTTGTATTCAATGCTGGAGTGTTTGTTCGTTACTTAACGTCCACTGGCAAATATTTCATGCATATTCAGGACGAGAACAAGTACAACAGTTATTAATATCGACTTTTTGACTGCCACTGGAAAAAGGGAGTGATGGGTAGGAACGAAAAATTAAGCCTTTTGTAGCGGCATTTAGCCTTCTCTTTTTTCGAAAACTACAAAGGAGGTTTTTTACGTGCAAGGAGCGTGGCACTCTCCAAACACGTCACCCACTATGGTCCACGGCCAGGATTTCCGTATTATAACCTGGAAAGCCCCAACGAGAGGGGCTCCCCTATCCGCCACCTGGGGTTCGCGCTGGGTCAGCTCTGTTGGTCGAGCCCTGGAGATCGCTCAGTGGTTGTATTCAAAAGTAATACATGAAATATTTTACTGTAAGTGGACTTGTTGTTCTCTCTCAGAATGATCGTAAAATTCTAATGAAATACTGATGTTTAAAAATATCTTGTCGAAATTTGTTAACTGCATTGACTAGTTTATAAGTGCACAATATTTGCGTAAAGCGATGTTTGGTATTCTTTCTTTTGGTAATTGTTCTTGACGCCAAAAGACATAATACAATCCAATTTATTGTACAACAAACAAAAATTGCCACGCCCTGAGTAAAAAAATAGAAAAAAAACTTAGTTTAAACAAATGTTATGTGCTCAAACATAGGAAAAATGACAAGACACATGTTAATCTAACTTCGATCGTTTTCTCCTCAATTTAAATTTAAGTACAAATTTCTTATAAAGCAAGCAATTATACAGTGTAGAATATTACATAAATTAAATATAATGTCAACATGAAATAACAAGAGAATACTAATTTATAAGAAGATAAATAATAAGAAAAATAACTTAAAATTATGTCGTTTTTCAACCCCCCCCCAAAGTGTTGATTGCACCATCACAAAATGAAACAAATTTTCTAAGTCGAAAAAACACATACATTACAATCAATTTTTATTTCAAATAAAATAAATGTTTAACCACAGCTTTATATGCGGAAAAAATAGAATTCCAACGACGTATAATATCATGTATTTCATTGTGAAACTATTAAAACAGAATGATTTAATTTTTGTGGCAAATTCCGTTTGGTGTGCTAGTATGGCATATACGATAGTACATATGCAAAGATTATTTCTTACTGTAATTTCCAGGATTAGGTTCCAAGCTCGTCATGTTTAATGTATACGTTGCCAAAAGGCTTTCGCAGTTTCAGAAAAAGCTTTCAGTGTAGGGTTTTAAAACATTTTTAGATTTCACATACAACATGACATTTTTTTTTACATCTGGAATTTTTAGATTTCAAATACAACATGACATTTTTTTACATCTGCCTGTGTAAGTTATCAAACGAGAGAAAAAAAATTTCTCCTTCCAGATATATACTCTTACTCATAAATATAGAATATTTTTATTTTCGACCTTACATTAAATATAGATATGACTAGACTTTGTCCAGCAAAATTCTTGTAAGGGAATAGCAGATAAGGTTTGCAGGATGAAATAAAACATTTGAAAGGATTTTATCCGGAGTACTAAAAAAGCATTTTTTCACAAAAATGTGGGTTTCAGAACTCAAAAAACTAGCAATCAGACAAAAATCTTACATCGGACACTTGTGTAGCTTGGGGTAAAATAATGAGGTTTGCGTAAAGATTTTGGCATTCTGGCTCATAGTTTTTGCATGCAAGTCTCCAAAAAAGAATTTTTGACTCAGAAAATGTCAATATTCCATATTTATGACCAAGTGTATACATGTAGACAAGGGAGAGATATATGATTAGCAATGAGACGTTCATTAAGTCCAAAGTACAAAAAAATTAACATAAACAGTATACTTTGCCTTCAATAAAGGACAACGATCCACGTAAAGTAGGCTGTAAAATGCCCACACAAGTATGACACGTGTAGCAATTCAATTCACATCAATAATATTTAATGTATATTATGTTCAAGAACATTAAGCCTGTGCAAATGCCAAGATAAAAAAGTTTACAGAATGTATGACAAAAGCCGTAAAATATCAGTTTTTGTAGTAATTACAAGCTAACGTTAAAATGAAATCTTTATATTTATGAAATAATTTAGACAATGTCTAAACTAATTTAAGGTTAACGACTTCCTTGACTATATAATCAGCCAGCAAAGATCACGTTCTTCCCGCTGGATTTAGATGACTATTTCGGTTAGTTTGAGTAGTCTTTTATCCTATAAAACGACCTATCACCGTTACAGCAAACATATGTTTATCTCATTTGTCATAAGACCATTTGATAAATCAAGTCTTGAGTAGACCGAAAAAATCTATCGACGATATTAAAACATTTTTCGTGCAATTAAAAAAGAACACGTTTTGGACAATGTAATTTTATTTTACTTTACTTTTGCAATGTAAAAACTGAACACGATTATATAATTGAGAACGGACTCTGATTATTTTAATTTTAATTTACAATCTTTATTTTCCAAAATTTAGTTTTTTTCCTGAAAATGCAACATTATAAATTCATCGATGGGATAAACAAAACAACGGCTTTCCATAATATTATTTTTTTATTCGACAATATTTTGACAAGAACCGTCCACGGATGAAGGTTACCGGTATTAAAAAATGATTTTACACTATGTCTTTAGAAAAAATAAATGTTTAGATTATTAGAGTTCATTGCATTCAGTGTCATTAAATTCAGATATCATACAAACCCTGCGCACACGAGCTGCACTCCTACACATGGCACCTACATGTTCGTGTTCATTTTAAATACAATGTAGTATACAACGACTCCTTAGATAGATAGATAGATAGATAGAGGGGTGTATTGCAGGTCCGGTATTGAATTTTCGTTGTTAGGAACGACAGTCTTGCTATTGCTTTGTATTTTTCCATATTTTTCAAAGAAGACTTATTTCAATTTGCATCATTTAATAGCAAAACCACAATATGTTTTTAGGTGGTGGTATTATTGCAAACCATCCATCAGTCGAAAACGCCACTTGAGATTATAATGATTCTTAAGTGCACTAAGATTCTTCTGAGTATAATTGAAGCAGAACGAAGAGCTTTATCATTAGTGAAGCTGTTTGGGTACTGAGCAAGGTAAAAGTTAAATTTTCATTGACGCAGATTTTATTATATATCCAATTGTTACTGAACTGCTAACAATACTAACAAAATTGGTTGATCGGCCTTGTCTTTGTTTTTGAACGGTTTTTTTTTTTTGTTTTTTTTTGAATCAGCAAAGTAGTTTTAAATCGCTGTAAATGGTAGGAAAAGAACAGTTTACTAAAACTTTTCAAGCAAGGATCATAAAAGTAAAACCTTATTGTTTATCATTGTATTCGGGAATATAGGAAATGCGTCCTGTAAAAGCTAACTCATTTCTGATTGTACCAAACATCACATATAAGAGCTGTCAGAAGATAATACCAATGGCGTTGAAGAATGGGGTCCATTTTGTTGCAACTCTATAATCGCGAAAATATTATGCACCTGCTCTTGGTATCTTTCTACTTTATGAATAAATAGGAGACATTGTATAATTGTCAATGTGACAAACATCCAAAGTAAAAACATACAAACAACAAAACACCAATGCACAGGTTTCCATGATAAAAATGGAGGACTTTCAAATGTAACAGTAACTGGACGATTAAGGTTACATTGTGAAATAAGTAACAGTTTAAACACAAAAAGTGGGTAAGGAGACAAACATGAAGTATGTTGCGGGTTTTAACATCATTGTCAGTCAAATATGACAATTCAAACACGTCTAAAATTAAGGTTACGTTTTCGTTTAACAGTGCAAAATAGAGTAGGTATTTCATGCTACATAGTTTTATAACTGTGTTAAACAACATACCCGACCTTATTGTGATATCCTTGGGAAAAACAATACGCCTGATCGAAGTTTGATTAACTTTTGTAAGACCTGCATTTCCGAGTCATTAATTTATCACCGTAATACGGAGAAAACAACTAAAACATTAATATAATAGAACTTTAACAGTTGCCTAAAAATTTCGAGAAAAATACTTTGGGAAATGAAAAAATTAAATGATTTGAGTTGGTGAAGTGTTCATAGTCAACGAAGTTTGAGATGTTACCGGAATTAGAACGTGTTCCATCACTTCTCAAAAGGGGACATTCTACGGGGTTTAAGTTTTGCAATTGATTCGATATATATACACTCGTGCCTGTTCCAAGTATCAGGATTTTCTAAAGAGAGCATTGCTGTTGTCGCATAAATTACTACAACAATAATGCATCCAATTAAGGTTGAAGTTGTCCCTTCTAAACTTTTATGGTCGCCATCACGAATTGGTTGAACCACATGATATCAGTGTATCTAAGGTTGCACTTACCAATTAAAATTTGGGACCAAATTTTGGCATGACAAATAAAATGTAAGGCAGGATTAAGGCTTTCTTTTGTGCTTGTTTTAGCTCTGATGTCTATTACATGTATATATATTTCAAATATGCATGCCTCATAGGTTTGCTGGATATGGGTTGTTATTTAAAAAATACAACAATTAATCTGTTTCCATAGCAACTGAACTGCTAATATTTCCCTTTAAAACACAAGTTTTTGGTTAGTGCTCACCAGATTTTGACATCTCATAAAGGCCAGAAAGGA
>JAULBM010341802.1:0-12549 GCA_032357055.1 Geukensia granosissima
TTGGCCATCTTTGTTTTTGGCGGGAGCGCTGAAGTTTGACCTAGATAAAGTAATTTGAAAAATTGCGCTCATTTTTTAAATTCGGACCCCCTCTTTCGATGCATATCAGAGGAGGAATTACTTAAAAAATTCCATTCAGGCGCGCCACTAATCATTTTTGTGGGTTAGTTAATTTTAGTTAAATTACTTAATTATAACGCAGCGTTGACAATGTATACTCCCGGTCTCGCGCTAGCGCGTGCAATTGGACATTCTGGCAAACAAGTGGCTAAATTTAAAATGTAAAATCCCCGTAGAGAATTAAAACTCGGCGCAGTTTAAAACATATCGCGATTGCTAAAAAGAATTATTGCAAGCTACTTGGACTTTTTTCAGTCTACAAAATAAACACAATTTAATAAGTTTCTATTCACAACCTGTTTGCCCGTTCCAGCAAACTCTTACATAGAGTATAGTAGTATCTGAAAATAAAGAACTTCTTCGTGAACTTCCCGCTGAAAATAATGATAGGTTAAAAGAACAGTCTAAAAAATTATAAAATAATTCTTTTCAAACTAACAGTTAACTTGTACTCTCTTATTGAGGCTATTATTTATGTTATATCGAACGGGTCACATCTTTGCGGTGTTTTGCGGTTGGGAAACTGTAAAATAGCAAAAATTTGTATCATTGTGCTTATACAAGATTTTATTAATCAAAACCAGGATGATTAAGGCCCTTTGTCACAAAAACTGATAACAAAATCATTGATTAGTCATCGTAAAAACTTATTCAATTAACTAAACGATTAATAAATCATGACAGTAATTGACTGGAAACTTGTAACATTTGTAAATGAATTACAGAATTACTAAAATACGGAAAGACCTCGAAAGTATTGCACTTAGTAGTTGTCCCTACCCTCGGATTTGGCTTCCCCCTTCGATTTGTTTGGATTTGAGTGCTTCTTTTTTATGGTTGGATCTACGACTTCTTACGTTTTGATTCTAATGCTACCGATGAGAGGTTACTTCTTCAAATGTACATATATCATACGAAAATTCTCCATATTTATTCACTATTGTAATTTTGTATTTTATTTACATATATAATTGTTTTAGGTCCGTGTTTAGGACGACCTTGTCCTCCGCCACCAGAAAATGCATGTTTTGAAGAAACATTTGAAATTGTGGATGGAGTGAAATGTCCGTTGTGTCCGAAGATTGTACCATGCCGTACGGAAAGTTTTATAATCTTTTCATGATTTATTTGCAGTGAGTTAAGGCATAACGCTTCATAGCCGAGTCGACATGTATGATTCGCTTTTAATCATCCCGCTTTCGTTTCTGCAACAATTAACCATTTGTCTAATAATTTTGGTTGATTGATCGACTGAATTTTGCTTAACGTCCAGCGGCAAATGATTCATGGATATCCAGGACGAAATCATATTAATGGACGATGATTGAACCGTGCTTTGTACTAGACCGACACGCTGAGTCGGATTTTAAACGTGCTAGCTCAGGAAAGCAACAGTCCACAGGAAGACATTCCACTTTACTCAGACACATTATCTGACACTGGACAGAACAGTCTTGCTCTTACTCCTAAATGCTGACCGCCGCGATATGACTAAAATATTGTTAAGATTGGCGTAAAGTCCATTCAAACAGACAAACAAAATCAGAAATCATTGTGAATTATGAGCCCAAGGGAAATCAGCGTCTTCCAGGCAATTTGTTAGTGCTTATAAAGTCAATAAGCAGCCATGTAAAAAAGTAACACTATATTGAATGTTAGTTTGACATAAAAGAAAATTGCTTATACAGAATTTTCCGTTTTAGTTCTTAGATGCATAATCTTAATTTTGCTCCCTGTTCCGATCATGTAAAAAGTGTTATATAATAACGCTGTCTGTCCCTCTGGTATCCTCGAATTAGCTTTATTTAATTGATCTAATATATGTTCCGTGAAAGTTTTATTTAGTGCTCTTCTGTATAGTAAAACACTGTCTATTAATGCCAACGATGAGAGGAATGCATTTTTAATGAAATATTTTTATAACGGCCTCATGTTCATAATGTGTAGATTGTAGATTTTTTAGTATCACATTGCCAAGTTTTACTGTTCATCGTTAATTGTTACTAGACCATTTTTTCTGTTACAGGACCTTGCCCCAATATAGACTGCAGGGAAATACACACAGAGTTTTGTACCAAACCTACATTTGCAACTTTTAATGGAGAAAGGTGTTTAGCTTGTCCAGAGGTTATTCCTTGCAGCGAAAGTAATTATTATAATTTAGATAGAACGAGTTTCGTTAGTTAGAAAGTCTTATGATGTGCAAATACCTGTATCATTTATACGAATGTTCAAAATGCGTTGACGTTACATTAACCATTCGAGGTGTCGGCAAAAGTTTTAGTTTTAACACTTTTTCTTTTGTTTGCAAATTTCCAATTCATATTTCTTTTGGAGGACCGGAGGGGGTATCGTACATTTCAATTAGTGAGTCAGAATCTTTAAGTATTGTTTTATATAGTTGATTTTTTACTCAACTGATTTATGGTCGTAAATGTCAACTAATGCCATCATTTTGCGTACGTTTTCGGCTATCTTTCGTTTTGGGAAATGTTTTTTACAGTTGTTACCGCACAATTCATTTCTGTTTCATAGGACAATGGAACTGAGCTCCTCAAAGACCTATATTCTGAATTTGAAACAATACTGATACATGTATCACAAAAGCATTACTGTCCCTTCTTTTCGGAGAGGTTGGTTTGGTTGAAAACAACAGTCCGGCAAATACGGCATTTCCAAATTTTTTCTTTGGAACAACTTAAATCCTCTGAATATACCCATAACACAAAAAGGTGAGAAAGTTCCAGTCTTAGCTTTCATTTTGTGCAATTAAAAGTATATGACCGTCATTTTATATAAACTGGATACCCTAAGCCATGTCCCATTGATACTACATTCGTTAGTTCGTTGAGCTTTACATGCTTCTAGAAACTTTTGGTTTTAGGACAGCCGTGTCGTGGAGGACTATGTGCAGCCCCTCCTCCAGGAGTTTGTATCAGAGATAAATTCATAACAATTAATGGAATAACGTGTAAAGCCTGCTGGGAAATTATACCATGTAAACCAGGTATGAATTTTTACTCCAGAACTCCGGATACCAGTAGTTTACCTAGACAAAAAATTATGTATCAAAATGTTATTTTAAGAAATAGTTTCATTATGTTTAAGTACAGTTCCATATGATAGTTTGATAGTAGATACAAGTGGGTGGCACACGCTTGTTTAAAAATTGTTGTTGATTTTGCTTGTTCAAATGTTTATATTTACAAATGAAAGCTATATTTAAATATAGACAGGTTGCAGTAGCAAATTCAGTTTTTATTGTTTGTGCTTTCTTTGTTAATATATGTGATGTGCTTATTTAACAGTGTTCTGTAGTGCATTCGTTCCAAAAATATTGACCTGGTTTAAAGTATTTCGAGGATAAAGGTGTGACAGGCGTCCCTTATTGTGGGGGATGTATGAATTCATAATCCGTCAAGAGGGAGACGTTAAAGACGTCCCGTGTTTAGGAAGTGTCACGTTAAAGACCCCTTGTAACAGCTCATTTTGAGTGGTCCGTAGGCTGCCAGTTACAAGGCTAAATTTTCCGCCCCAATCCAACCCGCAATTTTTCCAGTGGCAGTCTAAAAGTCCCTCCCTTACCGGTCCCTTGCTCACAGTCTTCTTATTGATTTATTGTTTAACTTGTTTTCGTCCTGAATATGTATGAAATATTTGCCACTGGACAATCAACAAACAACAATCAGTCAACCAAAAATAGAAAAGGAATGCTTTGCACTTCATAGTTTCCATTTGTAATCCAATTTGACAAATAATAACCAGCATTCGTTTAGAATATAAATAAGAAGAACTTATTTTAAAGTGGTAACATTTTTTATGCAAACAACAATACAAAATAAAAAAAATTTACTGTATATATTTAAGCAAACCCTTGATTGCTGACGATACGAGTTTTACCCTTGTACCTGTAACTATTAAACACGAATAACAGTTCTAATTTAAATAACATGCTTTTTATTGTAGATTGTCCATATAGTGGTCAACCGTTGGAAAGAATCAACTGTGCATCGGGTGCTCCTGACAGGCGGACATGTCCAAAAGGTTACTGGTGTAATTGGGAACCAGATGAAAAGTTTGCTCCATGTTGTCCAAGTTTGTATCTGTAAAATCTTATATTTTATGTTTAGCGTAGAACATCGTATTTCCATGGTTTTATATAAATAACTATTGTGTCTAAGCCTTGCTAAATTCTTCAAAGTTCTTTTAAAATGTGGCGAGGTAAAATATGTTTATGAGAACACAAACCCCCTAAACAAGGATAGTTGTGTGACAAAACGACATAAAAACTAAAACTAAAAAGCCACATGCATAAGTTTTAACTTCAATAATCAATACATAGTACGGACACATTATTTATAAAACAAGACAACAGGACAAACCGACCTCGAAAAAGTATTCACTGGTTCTGATAGCTAGTTCAAAATCTAAACACAGTTATAACAAATATGGTTCTCTTAAGTTAACTCATCAATCAAAACATGTCCGACTGTGAATGAAAAAATATTATTAATAGTCAAAGAAAACAACATAATTATTTTGCATGAATTGATAAGAAAAATTTAAGCTATTTTTTATCCTGTTGTATATGTAATTGTCTGCATCTAGGTACAGACTTCAAGAGTTAAATCTTATACTTATCTTTATATCAGACAATTTCTAGGTTAGGATGTTTAGCGCCTACAAAACCTGCTCACGTGTATCTTATTTCGTTTGTCTTCTTTTGCGGATTTCTTGCATAAGTATTTTACTCTATACGAAGTTGGTCACTAGCCTGGGTGACCTTTGACCTTATTTTCGAAATTTGCGGCTAGCTCTGCATTAACTCGAAATCAAGGCCAGGGGAAAAGGTGTATTTCAAAGCGAGGCCGCCCCAAGATCTTGGGGCGGCTTCCTTTAGAAACAGAACTTCAAAGGAATATGACGAATGTGTATTGTAACATCATCATAGAAACCACGTCCAAATGTTTTTCAGCCGCTTAAATGTACCACTATTTAGATCATTAACAACTAAATCTCCCAGACTCAATATTCTTAATCAGAATATAACGGATGTATGAGAATACAGTCTGGGCAGGCCGAACAAGGTCATGACTTGGTTATTAGCTTTTCTCCAATGATAAATAGTGGAGAATGTTCAATAATATACATACAGTTGTATTATTTCAGGAAAATTGTCTGCCGCTAATTCCCACTTTTCTTAACCCTAGATGCATTCGTAATTCTTATGATTTGTAAGTGCTGTTTCCAATGTTGGAAGGTATCTCAACATAGTTGTACCATGAGAAAACCATTTTTTTCGAATTTCACAATATTTACTGGGAGAACAAAATAGTGCTACATGTATAAGCATTTATAAAATAAACAAAAAATTGACTTTTGCGATAAATTGTCAGGTAAAATAAATTTAAAGAAAAATAGGTAAGTTTCACCATGACAGCTATCTAAATATACATTTGTAGATGTACCGCCCAAGTTGGAAGACAACAATTCAACATCCAGAGATACGAAAAGACTGCATAGAAATATGTTGTACTTTTTATTGCAGATGTCCCAGTCTGGTCTCAATTGTATAGGGAGCTTTAAAATGTAATTTTTGATTTAATTTTTTATTATCTGGAACTGATTCTGTTTCTGCAGGATGTCCATTTGGTGGCGAGTTACCGGGGATTAATTGTGGACTCCGCCCTGACAGGCAAAATTGTCCTAAAGGATATTTCTGTAGTGTTCATCCGTTGGACCAGTTTGCAGTTTGTTGTAAAGGTATGTTTAAAATGGGGTTGGTGGTTGCTTTTTATTAACTTGGAAGTCATTTACATGAATTGTAGCCCTCACCCAGACAAAAAGGACCAGTATTTTTTTTATTACAGTACATGCTTTTTATCTTTTTATATTTAATTAAATGGATAAATATGTTGCACGGTTATCTTTTGTTTGGGGAATTCAAATTTGATTAATAGGTTATCCTGATTTGTAAATTAATTAGCCTTACCTCAAAATAAGACTATCTTGATATTGATTGGATGTTGCTTAACGTTCAGCAACAAAACATTTCATACACTTTCTTGACGACGAGGACATATTAATGAGTGATGATGAATGATTCTGATTTGAACTAGACCGAAACCCTAAGCTGGATTATAACCTGCTATAGTTTTAGAAAGCAGAATTCCAAAGGGGGACATGCAAAATTACATACTCACATCATTTTGAATCTGGACAGATAAGTTATTATCATATGGCAATATATGAAGCATACATATACAAGAAATTGTATTTTCCATAACAACCACAATAGAATATGTGATACATTGTAATATTCAGTCTGACGTTCTTAAGGAACAGAATATGGTGGAATGAAACATTGTTTAACAAGTTTCAAAATGTTCAAGGAAACACTCCTGAAAACAAATTTGATTTCAGGTTCTACATTTTATTATTAATTAATAAAACTTTTTAAAAATTCTTTTAGATCCATGTAGGGAACTAGATTGTCCACAGCCACCAAAGGGAGCCTGTACAGAACCAGCTTTTGAAATTATTAAAGGATTTAGATGCCCAGCGTGTCCAAAAATTGTACCATGCAAACAAAGTAAGAAAATGTATACAAATTCAACCAGATCGAAACATTCTAAACGATTTACCTTAAAAATTTAAAATTTGTCCAGGTGTTTGTTATTTTGTGTTCTTATCATGTAATGCGGTCAGCGATTGCGAATTTGGTCGATATAAAGCAATCATTGCGTAAACTCTTTAAAACAAATTATTGTATCAGATTTTAGTTGGAGTCTTACATTTCTTGACGATAAACACTTGTATCGGTCAAATTTGAAATGGTTGTATGTAAATATAATGGAGAGACTAGTTTTGTTGTGCCATTCTTTTTTCACAGCACATATTCGTGGTGTTTTCCTTAAATTTAATGTAAGGTTTGAATCAACACGAAAGCAAGAGAATATAGAAAGATCACTATGGGACTAATCCATAAAAGCGACAATCCTGTGAACAAAACAAAAAAAAAAAACACATAGCAAGAAAAAGAAGACATAAAACTGGAATAAGAACAAGACAATAGACAATGCGGACCACACTTAAACAGCTGTGAGAAGAATAAATTGTTGTAGAAATCCGTCTTATCTATTTGTATTTTTTATTATCACTGCAACATGTATAATATTTAATGTTCACGGACATGCAATACAAATAAGTTTACAAGACTTTAAGAAATTATTAACAGCTAGCCAATTTTGCTCTAGATGAAAGAGAGAGCAGCTAGTAGCCTTCGGGCTGTGTGCAATCCTCGTTAAATAAATAAAGACATGCATAATAATTTGTGCCGAGTAAATAAAAATATATTGTAGAATGTCCATATGGAGGAAGTGCAATGCCAAATATTAACTGCGCAAGAAGTGCTCCTGATAGACAAAAATGTCCAAAAGATTACTGGTGTAATTCGGAACCAGAAGAAAAATTTGCTCCATGTTGTCCAAGTATGTTTGAATGAATTTTATATTGGTTGTCATTGATAATCGAATCCCACATTACGTCAAATTTCGCAACTTGTGGTGAAATATAATGATATAACTAGCCAGATGGTAGAAATACACGGAATTTATTCATTTTCTCATCCTACGTAGGCAAAAGATTTTTTTCTCGAATGGATATTAAGCAACCCCATTTAGACTTTCAGGAATCTGCCTTTTCTTATCTATATCATGCACCATGTCTTTTGTGATGCTGTTTTACTATTACTTTGAAAAAAAAATTCGGAGATACCAAGGGGTAGACAGAAATCGTCAGAAGTCAGAAGACAGACGAGACCTTGGCCAATATAATGAAACAAAAGACAAACATAGGACTCACAACACTACGCTGAAAACTAATGCTGAAAAACACGAACCCTACAAAAACTGGGTGATTTTAGGGGCTTCGGAATGGTAAACAACTCCTGATTCAATAGTGGCACCCGTCATGTTACTCAGTAAACAAAGCCGGTGTTTAGTCAAAATGATGTTAGTCACAACCGGTATAGAAACGTATGTGTAGTCGCGACAGAGGGAAGATATCCATTATCATTTGTGAAATAAATATTTCGTACCGGTCAACCGAATCATGATTACACAAATTGTAATACACTGTTAAAATGATGTTCTCATATCCGCTTATATAACGTTTTCCAGACTAAAGTGAGCAAAACAACAGGGATGTAATAAAGTGACCTAGATTTGCTAAGTGACAACAAAAAGTCCAATATACGCGATAGATTGTAAGTTATTCCGTAACGTATCTCTTTAATGAACATGAAATAATATCACTGAGAGAAAACACATTTGCTATTTATATTTTTTATATTTGTAGGATGTCCGTTTGGTGGCGAGTTGTCTGGATTTAATTGTGGACAGCGCCCAGACCGACAGGACTGTCCCAGTGGATACTTTTGTAGTGTACATCCGTTGGATGCATTTGCTGTTTGCTGTAAATGTATGTTTAAGTATAGGTATCGGTGTTTTCCTGATATTTTTTATGTGTGGCTCAAATAAATGTTACTCTTCGGAATCAATGATGTAACATTTGTTATCTGACTACACAGTGAAAACACAGCACAAAATCTTCATGATTGATGGCATGATAAGAATCAAAGTTTCAAAGGATAACGACAACATCAAGGGAAATATAACATGTTGATTTGTTTTGTAAATTGTCAGTTTGGAGAGTAATTGATATAGTTCAAACTGCTTTATATAAAGCCGATAAAATTTTTGTTTTCCATAAGCAATGATTTATATTAGGACAGGATTACTACCATATGTGAAAAGATGCCATAAAAGGTTAAATCAGCCCTAAAACTCTTAATGTATGTCCGGGGAAAATTTTAGCATTCGGATTAAAGGTGTTGTAAAGTTTTTAATATTATCCCGAAGTCTCATATATTTATAGTCGGTTATTTTTCAACAGACAAATGAGTTTTTCTCACCTTAAACATTAGTATTTAACAGTTTTGCAAAATTTGTAATTTTTTTTTACAATTGTTTATTAAAATTAACTGAAGGTTAGAATTTAACTAAAATTCGAACATTCTTAAACTTTAATTCTATAAGTATACGTAGATTAAGGCAACATTTTCTATTTCGGTAGTGTGGTTGACTGTTTCTATTTCGTCGAGATTTATATAATTATATGTTTTAAGACGTTTGGGCTTTTCAGTATGGCATTTTGTTTTGTCTGAAGCCTTAGAATAAAGACCTATCTGGCCGCCCTGTTTGATTTATATATCAATGGTACTTGGAATACTTTATAATCAAACTTTCACCTGTTTTTTAAGATAATCGTTTTGATCTAAATATTCAACATAGATTTTTAAATGGTCTGCATTGCCCTGCAATATGGCGACTTTTTTATTCACATTATATGTTCTTGTTTGGGCTTGATTTTGTACATAAAAAAGCATAATTTAGTATGTTTTTCGTTTACATTTTACACAATTGCACTTGACCTTTTATGTTCAGAATTGACTCTATTTTATATTAAAAACGAATCATATATAGGTTTCTTAATATTAATTACAATAAGAAGAAAAAGTGAATTGTTTAATGTCTCGACAGTAGATAAAATAAAGACATGTGTTTTTTATCTACAGTCGAGACATATGCATGATAAAACAACAAAATTTGTCTTTTTGTCAAGATATTATAAATATAATTGTACAAAAGTGTTGATATTTTTATAGAACCTATATAGCATTTTTTCCTTTTTATTGTTTCGATATTGTGTGATTAATCAAACGCGAATTAAAATGTTGTTTTAACACTTATAAATGCATCATATATGAATTCAAGAGGATGGCAATAACATATATAATACATATTAACCATTCTTAAAGCGATTGGACAAATAATTTCTAAATATAAAAAGTCTGGAAAGAACCGTGAACCCTTGCCAAAGGACGTGACACTCTAATAGATATAAGAATGGAAATATAAAAATGGTAGCGCACATAGACGGTCCAATGAACAGTGGTTTTCTTTTTAACACAAAGCGAAATGAAAAAGCAGAAAAAGCAAACAAAAAAAAAACATGACAGTTAAAGACACGTTATGGATTAAAATATTTACATTGAAGATTATATATATATATTTCTAGCTTGTCCAGAAACACCAAAATGTCCACGTCCATCTATTGGGCCTCCTGGAACCTGCCCTGAAATCTGTGTATATAAATATGAAGAAATAAATGGAGAAAAATGCAAAATATCCTGTGAACTGGGCCCTCCGGGACCAAAGGGTCCACCTGGTGCACCCTGTATACAAACAGTAAGTTACCTGTCATAAAACAAGTAGAATTGTTTACTTTCGAATTTATGGTACTTTAGCTGTAGGCAACGTAGCGTCATAATCCACCAGCAAAAGAAAGCAATAACAAAAGGCTAAACTCAATTTAGCGACTTGTAATAAATTCAGTTCCAAATGCCGTGAATTTTTTGTACTATGTTTCCGCTTAATTTGAAATACTATGAGCTTGTAAGTAGAAATGTCTAAAAATGTTACTATCTTATATCTTTCATGCTGAGGGATTTAATCTATTACGTAAAATGAAATGAACATTTACAAAGATACCTTCGTCGATTCCAATCATAGAATTTTATTAAGTTTATATCTTTGTTTAATTTTAGTGCCCTCTTGATGGCCCAGTTGAGCCAAGAGATCTTCGAGGTCTATCTGGAGCAGATAGTGAGAATAAAGATTTTTTTTTTATTTTTGTTATTGATTATAAACTGGAGTCTCAGAAGAGGCTTGCGTCGGTATTGCTCACCTGACAATTTGCTACAAAATTAATTTGACAGGAATATATCATGACATGGATTTTAAAAATTGAAAAATCGTTCAGAAAAAAACTTTTCATTTAAATAACCAGAAAGAAGAATTGTAAATGGCGCATATGAAATTACCTATTTCTGTAATTCATCTTCAATTCAAATTTCATCTTCAAAAGGAACTTTTCCATTATTCTTTCACCATTTATAAAGTCTTCTAAATCGTTCTAAATGCATTTATTGCACTAATCTGAATTTGAAATACAAGTCTGATTCTATGTAGAATTTGACGGCTCGCAACGTGAGTTTTGAACGTAAAGTATCCTTGCTTAAGGAGGTTCGGGTGTCTTCCGCGATGTTGGATCGCATACTTGTGGTATTGACTTTTTCAAATATTTGCAAATATTATTTCTTAGAACATAATACTGTTACGAAATAAAAACTGAATAATCATATTGTCATTCTTCAACTTGTGACATGGTCGTTTTTATGCATTCACAGAGGATAAAGAGTTTTCTAACATTTTAGGAATTGAACTTTGCCTGGGGAGACAACTCAAACTACTTAATTTTATAAAGGATTGCACTACAGAATTAGAGATTTATTAATGTAGAAAGAAGGCGAAATCGGTGATCCTATTTTTTACTTTTTTTCTAATAATATATGATAAAAGCGATCTTTTCCTTTTTCATTTTTGAATTCTATCGTTTTATGTTCTCTATATCGAGAAAAATATAGTTCTTCCCTATATGATTAACAGAAAATGTAGGATTTTCAACTAGCCATTGCTTGAAAAAGAGTTCCGGGACATAAACATTTGATTGTAATTTTTCGAACATCACAATATAGGTTATCTATTCACAGTATTAAAAAATTCTATCGTTTTTTATTTAGACCCCCGAACCTCCTTAAATCACCGAATATTACTATTGAATGTGAAAAACACAAAAAAAAAACAGACAGAAATTAACCAGCTATTATTATGTTGGAAGCTGTGGTGAATTCATAGAAAGAGGTTGATAGGGGCAATTCTTCCAAACCACTGATATATCTTGTCATGCACTTACGTTATAAACAACGGTACGAAATCAAACAGCCGAAAAACAACAAATATGGTGGACATAGCACTCTAATTGTAATTAAAGACGATGATCAGATATAGAAGAGTGAATAGATGAGGATTTATAACGTTTATTTATCTTTTCAAACAATTAAATTTTCGCGCCATTTTGTTAAAAAGTCGCGTTTGAAAACAAATGTTCCTGTAAAACTGATAAAACATCACTGAAAGCCGCAAAAACAAGATTTTCGTGTTGAGATAATGACATCCTACATTGTTGTTCATATAAAAACGTTCGATAATATTTTTACAGCATCGTATTGATATAACAATCTTCACACATTCACACTTACGAATCTTCCTTTGAAGTGGACTTCGTAGATCCTCGTTCCGTGTTCGATTGGAGATTATACTACCTGTGTTGTATTGAACACTTGTTAAATCCCCACACGTGTGACCCGTGTTGTCTTATAGAACGTTCCTACCCCCCGAGGGCGGCCAGGGTATAGAAATAGGCCGTTCGGTTTCTCCGCCTGCAGGTAGAACCCCTGCTTAAGGG
>JAULBM010341813.1:0-22562 GCA_032357055.1 Geukensia granosissima
ATTAACCGAAAGATTTAACGTTAATTAAATGGGAAATGGATTGGTGTTTGAACTTCGTTTGCAATAAAACGAATTTTGCAATTAACCGGTTTGCGATTAAGTGGAATCGACTGTATTATCATTATTATAGTTATGATTGAGTGATCCATTTGTCAAAAAAATTGACTGAATTGATTTATAATTGAAGAAATAAATCAATTGTTGTCGAATTGTTGTCCTGTACCTTAATGAGCTCTTCAACTTTCAACAGAAACTATACTCAATGTCAGAGTTTGTTGGAACTAGAATAATATAAAATGCAAAAATCGTTTAGGCACACCTGAATGGAAATTTAAGAGTGATTCTCCTTATATGAATCCCAAGAGGTTGGAAAAAGATATGTGCGCATTTTCAAAAAAATTACCTTATCTAGGTCAAACTTAAGTGCCCCCCCCAAAAAAAAGATGGGCGACCCTCTATGTTTAATCTCCGTAGAGAAATTCAGGGGCAGATAATAGTACCTAAAATATTATTTCATTGCGTAAAACATATACCCTTAACTAGGGGATTATTCTTTCTTTTGATTAAAAATACATACATAGGCAGAAACGCACAAATGATTTTATAAAACTCGAAAATCACACTCCACAAAAGCTTTACTTAGTGCCATTAATGATAATCTGTTACAACTGTACAACAAGGTTAACTGTACATAAATAATAAATGCTTTCTGCTTTGTACCTTTTGATTAACAAAATCGTTAAAATATAGGTTATTTTCTTAAAAATAAAATCTGCGTAAACAGATGAACACTACGAATCAACAATGACATGACGAGTACGACGTTTTCTGTTGACGACAGAGTGTACATTTTAGACATATTCGAAATAAACATTTGTTGTGGAATATTGGTATATGCTTTGGCGTATCTGTAAATCTACCTTTATGATATGTAGAGGATGTAAATGACACAAAAGTAGGGGAGTATTTACCTTCACTTTCGTTACTTTCATTTTATTCTTGTACGCATGCGTTAAAAATCGGAAGTATATTTTGTAAACAATGGAACGGGCACCTGTCACATTGGTTTTCCGAGAATTAGACTGGGTAAGTGTTGAGATGGAGACAAATTTTATCATGGTTTATATGTCTCTTGTTTTATCAGGGACGTATATAACAGATTATACGCGTCCCCGATTATATTACATAATATTTACACCACAGGCATTTGAGCCATGGACCATTAATAACCCCCTTGCTTTCCTATTTTGGGGGGGGAGGTGTAGATTGGCCGTTGGCTGAATGCCCCAAGTGCATGTGGACGTTTGTTTTTGTGTTATATAGTTAGATTTACAATCTTAATATCACCATCACCATTATTTGAGATTAATAACACGTGTATAGTGGTCTTAACCAAAATAGTGCTTGTTACATTACTTGTTGAACTTTCCATGGATAGAAACAATTGCATGTATTCAGTGTAAGGAGAAATTGAAATATATGCATTCAACACTGTCATAAGGATAGATTACTTGGTCTCCTGATTTTTCGAAAATTACGCATTAATTGTTTGTTCGGATACCTGGTCTAAGAGATCTCCATTCTTGAAAGCTCAAATTATATCTCGGTCTCAACATGCTCAATTTAACACCTCAATAAACAGGACCAAGAATTTTTTAACTATCGCATTGAACTTGAAATCAAAGGGGCGGGTTGAGAACAAAACTTTACGACAAGAGAGATGACTTAGATTTTCCGATTGTAAACTTTCCGTTGCTTTATAGCAACATTCCAGCCGCACCTGCATACGGAGTGTATATTTCTGAGTTGATACTCCATTGCTTGTGCTTCCTATCAGGATTTTATTGATAGATTGCAGCCACAGTGACAAGAAAGCTACTGAGCCAAGAGTTTCTCAGTGAAAGATTTTTCGATCACCATCATGATTTGGTTGACCGGTACTAAATATCCATTTCACAAATGACAATTGATATCTTCCGACTGTCCTAAATACAAAACCGTTCCTATAACCGTTGTGACTAACATCGGATGTGACTATACACCGACTTTGTCCATAAATTGAGTTACACCACGGGTGCCACTAGTGGAGCAGGCTCAGCTGCTTACCATTCCGGAGCACTTGAAATCACACCAGTTTTTGTAGGGTTCGTGTTACTCCAGCTTTAGTTTTCAGTGTAGTGTTGTGTGTTCCATATTTGTCTTTCGTTTCTTTTTGTTGGTCATGGTCTTGTCTGTCTTCCGACCTCATGATTTATGTCTGTCCCCTTTGTTTCTTCGAATTCTTTTTTGTATACAATAATACAAGGTTGGAGACATAAAACAGTGAGTCGTTTAGTAGCTAGATAGTACGTGCATGAACTATCACTGAATATTCTACACTGAGGTGTTTAAAGGCATATTTTTGAGGGAGAGAGAGCACAGAGCAATTTCTTGCAATTATGCAATAGATTACCACTACGTGATTCAATTTATGATATTTTGTAATTAAGAAAATTTGAAATAGTATCATATAGATTTTAATTTTCTTTTTCTATGTTTTCGGTTGTTCTTTGGCCTTTGTATTTGACCTAAAATTGTCGATACTAGCAGGTTCCAATGTAAAAAAAAAAGACTACAATAAATCACGAGCTTATTTTGTTTTTAGTCTATTTTTGTGGAATTCTATATTGCTAATTATATGAAAATTGTTGATGAAAGCAATATATTGTGTCAGGTGCATCAGTGACACAGACACATATATTTAAACATAATATTTTGTCTGAAACACTTCTACACAGAGAAAGGCAACTGTTGAAACCCCCATTTTTTCATGATAAATATTTATTGCAAGAATCTCCCATATCCCTCTTCAAACAGCACTGAGAACTGCTACATATATTAACATTATTTATTGGAAAGACACGGGTTAGAAAATTGTTATGAAGTGTTATTTTGCCTCCAGTAAATGTAATGTAATTAATTATGTTCCCTTTGTAAGTCTGTAGTTAATATTAATAATGACATGACTGAGGAGTGAACTGAGGATGAAGCCGGGGAGATAAGAAAAACGGGTCACGTGGGAATGAGAAAGGAGAGAGGGTACGAGAGAAAGGAGAAAAGGAGCTAAAGAAATGAGAGAGGGGACGGAGAGAGGAAAAAGACAATCTAATTAAAATTTAACTCTGAGTACTTTTTCTTTTTATTTCTTTTTCACTAGGAAAAAATAAATAAAAAAAGAACTTAGGGTCAAATTTTAATTAGACTGGGAGAAAGGAACACCATGCCTGCCCAATCATGACTGAGAACATGAGTGTTAATGCATTTATGATTAAACAATAATGCTTCTAATAATACAATTGACAAGATAACAGGAATGAATATGACAACACATTGCATCACTAACTAACAAAAAACAACAACATACTTAAAATACTTATCAACACAAAAGAATGAATGAATGAATGTTGCTTATTGTCCAGAAGGAAATATTTCATGCATATACATGTATATATTATAATATATATATATATTCAGTACAAGAGCATATTACTGAATGTTATTATCTAATGAACCATGCTTTGTACTAGACCGCTGAGGCGCGGATATTTAAGGTGCTAGCTCACGGAAGCAACAGTTCTGAGAAAGACATTCTACTTGACCCAGACATATTATTCAGATTCTGAGCCGACCAGTCTTTGCTCTGGCTACTCAATGCTGCATGCGTGCTTAGCGGAAAAGCAATAAATGCCAATTTAAATGTCTTTGGTTAACCCGGCCGGTAATCGAACCCACGGACCGCCGCTCGAGGTTAGCACCGGCTCACCATTACATCACCGAGACGATCTCATCACAAAGACAAACGTAGAACAACCACATACACACTAGCTATTCAAACTTACATTTAGTAAAGCCACAGTGTGTGCTGGGTTTAACTGTCGTTTCAGGTTCCGATGACAAAAATAACAACAACAAAAAAAAACGGTATTTTATTCGTGCAACTACCCATGAGAAACAGCACTTTCTAATTGTTACAATTTACGTTTTCAAAACTGTTGTATATGAACTACTGGATAATTTAGTCGCAAGAAAGTTAAAACTCGCGCGAAAAGAATAAACATTATTCAACAGTGGTAAACCTGCATATATCAGATTAATATAGCTGTATTTCTCATTTTAGCATTTATATCATCTGAAAGACCTATTTAAGTAGCCATTGGTTTGGAGAGTGTTTGGCCATTAAAATTTCAAGGAAGAAAATCAGGATGAACAATGACATTTCATTTCCGACGTATTGGCGTCGGGAAAGTTATTTTAATTCTTGTTGCCATCATAATTGCAATTCAAATTTGGCACATGAATATACTAATGGCACACGAAAGTCACTTAGCAGGTAAAGAAAATACGGACTGGGAATTTCAACGAATGAAGAACTTGCTTATAGGAGCGATTGAAAATGCTCATGTTCTGGACAGCAGCGGGACTTATCACATCCTCACAGATGTTTTGGGGCTGCATGGACAAAAAGATGTTATTGAAAACGACACAACACTGGTTTCACAAACATCCAGTAATCATTTGAATAATCTGATTGCTTTGAGTGACAGGTGGGATGGGCCAATCTCTGTCGCGGTCTTCACCCACAGGAGTGATTTTGCATTTACCGTACGACATCTTCTGTATTTATATTTTTGTTTTCCAAAAATGCGTGCCCAAATTCGTTTTCATATTGCTTTTCCCATAAATGACATTCCATCCACTGGGAAATTGAACTTTTCAAAGTTTAACAGCAAAACTGACTGCAGTTCTAAAATGAAAGCATCTAATCGTGAAAATTACGAAATTAAAAACATTGAATATCCACATAATCTTTTGAGAAATGTTGCCATTAAATTTTGTAAGACTAAATATATATTTCTTATAGATATTGATATGCTTCCAAATAATCATCTACGAACAAATTTTAATACTTTTGTTTTTGGGCGAAAATTGTTCAAAAACCAAACTCTAGCTTTTGTTGTGCCTGCGTTCGAATTATTGGACAAAGATAATATTGAAATCCCCAGTAACAAAACTCGTTTATTACTATTCTGGAGGATTGGCAAAATAAGACCATTTTACCAAGACGTTTGCTGGAAGTGCCAAAAACAAACAGACTACGAAAAATGGAAATTTCTACCAAAAACCAATTCATTAGACACTGCTTATTTTAAGGAATGGACAGATCCTTGGGAACCGTTTTACATTGTTCAAAGGGATTTCCCCCTCTACGATGAACGTTTCAAGCAGTATGGATTTAACAGAATAAGTCAGGTACTGTTATTATTTTTCGGGAAATACTACAATGTACATTGAGTTACTTCTCCTTGTTCATAGACACATCCAATAAGACAAAATAAACGACATATCTTGAACAGAACAAACCTAAGTTACTTCTTCGTGTTCATAGACACACAAGAAAATTAAAACGAAATATCTTGAACAGAATTCAACTAATTTACTTCACCGTGTTCATAGACACATCCAATAAGAAAAATAGAACGACATATCTTGAACAGAATTCAACTAAGTTACTTCTCCGTGTTCATCGGCACATTCAATAAGAAAAATAAAACGACTTATCTTGAACAGAATTCAACTATATAAGTTACTTCTTAGTGTTCATAGACACATCCAATAAGAAAAATAAAACGAGAATTCTGAAACTAAGGAAGCACTTATTCGTTCCACCACCAAATCAGGTTGTATATATAGGAAAAGGAGGACTTACTTGGCATCAAAAATAAACTTACAGTAGTGGTTATTTTTGTAAGTGGAAGTCATATTGAATTTTGATTAAAATATAAATATCAATCTTTATTATAAAGTTTCGACATTTTCGCCGTTTTCAACCCCAAAATAATGATTTTTTACCATGTTTTATATCTAATATAGATGCAGAAAATAAAGAGCGCATGTGAGTTCCAATGTGAATGTTTGTGAAAAGATGCATTTTACAGAACCCATATTTACTTGTCATATTTCTAAGGATATCCAAACAAAGTAAATTTAACCAATTTGTTTATTTCTTTATTACAGGTTTGTGAAATGAACATTGCAGGATATAGCTTTGGGATTTTGAACAAAGCATTTTTACTTCACAGGGGATTCAAATACAAAGATCGTTTCCATAAAACAAAGGAACTAGAAAATAATAGGAACAGAGACTTATTTAGACAGTTTAAGGGGGAACTTAAAACAAAATATCCACATTCGACACGTGTTTGCTGATTGTTTGATGTTTTTATAATTAAAAATTATAAAGAAAATTATCCCTATTGTTAGTTTTGGTTTAGGTTTACATTATGCCATTGAGAATTCACCAAATTTGTACCTGCTTCAAGTTTCAAGTTTCTTTCTCAAGACCCTTAACCAGGGTATGTGAACAAGTACATTTAAAAAATTAACAAAAAATAACAAAACAAACTATGCAATGAACTAGTAAACATATATACTGCAAATTTTCATTTTTATGGACTTAAGGCCACAAGGACTAAAGGAACGACATTGTACTCCCGAGGGGAGGGTGGGTTTTGGTCTTTATAAAAATGCCAAATTTTATGAAGAAAAAATTTCTGGACAAGCAGGTATATACAAAACAATATTCTGAAGTAAGTATAAAGCGTAATGTTAAATTTTGAAGAAAAAAATTCTGAAATTCTACCAAAAAGTCAAGATCACTTTGTGAATATTATAAAACATTGATGGTGAATCACATTTTTTCTTTACATGTCAAATCGATGCAACTCCCTGAAAAATATTAATAGAAGAATGATAAATTTTACCATAATTTTACAGGCTTCCCCAAGTAAAGAAAACCAATCAAATTTTTTAAACGGTCAACACCTGATCAAATTAGGATTGTAGTGTCTTTTATTGAACAGTCATTAAAACTTATGAAAATAGACCCTTAACAGTCTTAATACGCTTTTTATGTAAAACTATGTGTGAATGTGTTTATATTCTATAATGTTATGACCTATAATTGGTCTTTCGACTATATTTTTGATTAAGAATTATAAAAAACGTAAATTGTTCCCGAATTTGACGGTTAAATCCACAACATTCGATCTCAGAATACCGACTGTTTGAGGAGAATACAGGCCGAGACTATTTTATGTAGGGATGATTGATTGATTGATTGATTGGGGTTTAACGCCACTTTCAACAATATTTCAGTCATATCGCGCCGGTCAGTTTTACTGGTGGAGTAAGCCGGAGTAACCGGAGAGAACCACCTACCTTGGGCGGATAACTGACAAACTGCGAGTTAAACGCAACCCTTTATTGTATGGTACAAACCCAGGCGCGAACTCACGCCGTATAGGTGATAGGATACAGTGATCTGTACAGGTAAGTTTAAATCAACTACCTAGACTACTCGGCCACCCAGGCCCCTAGTCAATATATAAGTAAGCATATAATCAAATCCTGCATTATCATAAGCAGACAAAGATTCAATGATAATCAACAACCTGTCAACCTACATTTAATCAGAACACTCAATATCTACAGATCAAATCAAAAGATCACAACCATATATGACTTTAAGATAATGAAAGATGCTTTATATTTCTGACATATTATAAATTTGCCATGATTGTGGACAGACAGACAGACAGCAGGTGATAAACCCCCTAACTCTGTTTGCAGAGATGTATGTATACAACAAACTATTATATAAACCACTGGTGGTGTAATGGTTAATGTGCTCACCTGGAGTGCAGAAGGTTGTGGGTTCCATCCTGGCTGGATCAAACAAAAGACATTAAAATTGGTACTTGCTGCTTCTTCTCTAAGCACACAGCATTAAGGAGTAGCAGCAAAGACTGGTCAGTCCAGAGTTAGAAGAATGTGTCTGGGTAAAGTGACATGTCTTACTAAGGACTGTTGCTTTCGTGAGCTAGCACGTTAAAAAATCTGGCTCAGTGTGTCGGCTTAGTACAAAGCAGGATTCATTCTTCATCTTCGTAATATGCTCTCGTCCTGAATATACATTTATATTTGCCACTGGATGTTAAGCAACATTCAATCAATCAACCTATTAAACAGGGGATAGGCAGACATGAACAGTCTGATTACAATGTTTTGGGGGTCTTAATGTGGAATTGAGGGGCATTGCTTCACTTTCTACATTTCAGTTATATTATGGTGGAAAATTTTATTGGGGGACCTGAACGTCTATTGAGAATCAAAGAATTTGGGCAGGCAACTAACAAACTTTATCATGTATTTATAGTGGAGCCTTTTTTATAATGTTTAAAAATGGGAGCAATTCGTCAAAAAAAGGTGATCTGTAAAGTTTAAGTTAAATATCTAGACAATTTGCCCAACCAGATTCTATACCCACTAACAAATTTTAACAGGCTTAAAAAATTATATTACAGTGGCACAACCATGTTAAAAGACCATGGAATAACACAAACACACAGTAGCTCCTAAGCTTAAGTTAATTCAGAATCCTGAACGTAAACCCAAAACAAGTATTTACTATGAATAACATGTCTTTCTTATCAAACAACACTTATTTATTCAAAACTTGTCATTTGTAAAGTTGAAAAACAACTTCAAGACAAGAAAGGTGACAATTATCAGGTAGACATCAGTGCCAAATGTCAGACATTATATAGCATGAATTATTACTTAAAATCATACATACCATTTTCCAACACAAGCTTATATAGAATTTCCTTTTAAAAGAATCGCCATTACAGATAAACCAAATTTGATAATATTTATATGAAGATTTTCCAGTACAGGTAATTTACAGGTAGAACACTAATATCTACTTTGTATAATTCAACTGTCATATAGTTATACAGGGATGACCTAACACTATTCAGTCAAGATCAAGGCTATACGATTATACGATTATAAACAGAGTCCTTTATTTTGATGTCAAAGGGGGTCACATATAATCGGAAGTTATGTCATGGTATTGTCAAAAATAATCTCAGCACTCCTTTCCATGATATCAGTACTCCTAATGCCATTGAATGTTTTCAAATTTAAATGTCCAATATGATAAACTCTTTTTTGATTTCAGAGAATTATGATTAGAAGGTTTTTTGGTTGAATCTGTCCTAAATACTTGACAAGAGGATGTTACTTCCTTCTGTTAATACTACTTCAAGTTAGTCCAGCTTCAAGTATTTCACAAGCCTATAACAAGTATTTTAAGTGGAATTTAAAACACAAATTTTATACAATGTGATTTAAATGCAACTCGACATGAACGAAGATTTCTTTGAAGTAAAATTTTTAAAAGAATAAATAAATTATAATTTATAAATTCCCTCTTATCATAGACATGATAGTACTGTTTTTATATGACAAAGTGGTATCAAACAGACAAAAGTTATCCTTGTTAGAATAGGACCAAGGTCACTATGGCTACATGTTATCCTAGAGTTTTCTCCCTTACATCTACAGCTAAACTAGACCTCTCAATCCTATCTAAAATTCCACATTTAAAAATGAACTTAATTACTGTGCTAAACCTAAATATAATGAACTGTAAACTGATGATTTAAAAAAAATGTGGTTAAAATATGTGGTGTGAGGGGCATCACATTTCTGTAATGTTTTTCTTTCCCACAAAATACAATGTAATGTTTTTCTTTTCCACAAAATAAAATGTTATGTATTTCATTTCCACAAAATACAATGTAATGTTTATCTTTTTCACAAAATACAATGTAATGTATTTCATTTCCACAAAATACAATGTAATGTTTTTCTTTTCCACAAAATACAATGTAATGTATTTCATTTCCACAAAAAAAAAAAAAACTAATGAAAAATATTTCATTTCCACAAAAAAAAAATTTGAATGATCTAAAATATTAATAAATGTGGTAACTATTTTTATATTTTTAATCTTAAAGAATTACATTAAAATAGTGCTTTATAATTTTACCTTGAACTTTTGAAATTTAAGTAGAACTTCGTAAAGCTTTGTTATTAAATGATACACGTGTTTTATGATATGTTAATTTTCCTTTTTATTATTTGCCTACCTGGACCAAATATTTGAATAAATTCCTTCAATAATTAAGGTATCATTTTACATCCTGATCCATCTTAAATATTGTAGGAATGAAATATTTACCTGTGTGTTCTTACCTGTATTGCAGAAAAATATGACCATTTGGTGAAAATAAAATGCATTGTAAAAAATATACATATCAGCATAATCAAGTCTGAATATAGATATATATACCTAGTGATACATATACTTGAATTTCCCAAATTAAAACTTGTCCATTCTATTCCAGTATCAATGCCTTCTTTCTCCCCCTTTCCAAAAATGAATTAGGTTCCACCCATATACTGACCCCTAACATAATAGTCTTGCATGGTACTTGCTGCATAAATTCTTTAAGCATGTTAAGTAGTTTAAACACTCACCAAAGTCATTCAACTGAAGTGAGCAGTGAAGATTTTATCTTACTATACTTGCTGGTAATACCAGCCTTAACATCCAGATACCTTTCCACCCATTAAAGTGTAATCTTTTCAGTGTAGATTTGACCTTACTATACTTGCTGGTAATACCTGCCTTGGCATCCAGATACATTTTCACTCATTAAAGTGTAATCTGTTCAGTGTAAATTTGACCTTACTATACTTGTTGGTAATACCTGCCTTAACATCCAGATACATTTCCACCCATTAAAGTGGAATTTGTTCAGTGTAGATTTGACCTTACTATACTTGTTGGTAATACCTGCCTTAATATCCAGATACATTTCTACCCATTGAAGTGGAATCTGTTCAGTGTAGATCTGACCTTACTATACATAAAATCCAGATACATTTCCACTTCACCTTCCCAAGCTGGAGTTTCTAGTATCAGACTTAATTCTTTAAGCTTTATTTACCTTAGAACCTCCCAAGCTGGAGTTACTGGTATCAGACTTAATACGCTCTCTTCCCCATCCACTGTTAGTGTGAACATCTCCATTACTGCCGTCAGACTTGATACGTTCTCGACTTTTGGAGACTGGGGAGTCATCATTAACGGGAGTTAACCTGTCATCAGATTTTCTACTTCCTGTTGACCCTGCTGATAATCTAGATCTGGGTACTGATTGGTCTATTTCAACAGAATAATCTGTACCATTTTCTGTTCTCTGGTATCCATTGACAACATTTGAATTCGTTGACAAATTAGTCCTGCACTGAAGATTTTCATATATCCCATAGCTCTGATTGGTTTTATAATAATTTCTTTTGTTTTCAAAAGTATCACATGACTTTATTTCCAACCTATTATCAAGCAACATTCCATTTACTGCAGAACTAAAATAATCCATAGAATCTGAAACATTCTGGTTCCTGTCTGAAGAATTATTTAAATCCTTAATCGAATCATCAGTTTTTATATTTCGTCGCGAAACTTGTGGACTTCTGCTTCCCATACGAGGAGAAAGATGGGGACTTTGAAGAGGAGAGTACGATCCTCCAGAATTTTCTTTATTACGACTGATATCTGGTCGACGTTTAATTGTTCCAGTATCCTCTGAATTTGTCCCACTTGTTGATTCCTCCTCAGAATTGGAGGAGTTAGAACTACATCTCCGCATCTGAAATCCATGTACAATATCTTTATGTGGATTATTCGGTGATGACAACATCGTAAGGCTGCCATTTGTTTTTATTTTTGTCATGGAACCACGATATTCTGACTTCTCTTTTCTATCCAAAGAATTAACTTCCTTAGTAAAATCTACAAAACTTGGCAGCTGATTTGGTCGTTGGACTTGTGATATTTTAAAACCATCATCAAATTTTGGGGAGTGAGTTTCTGCCTTTTCTACTGAGTTTTTAGCACTATAATTCCCAGACCCATAAGGATCTATTCTTTTTGAAAAGCCTGAACTCAGATTATTTAAATCATTTGAATTATCTCCCTTTGTCTGTTGGGAAGCAGAACTATTATAATCCATTGTTGAACTATTTTTAATTGTAGAAATATTTGAGGAGACAGTAGCAGTAATATCTGAAGTATTATTTGCATAATCTGGTGGAGACAGTCGCTTGGTAAAACTATTGTTAGTTTCTCCGTCTGACTGTTTGTTAGAAATCGAAGTTTCAAGTTTACTTTTAGAGTTCATTCCTTCCGAAGGAGGCGAAAAATAATGGTGCACCACTGCAGTAGTAGTACTTGTTAATGGAGACGTGCTTGTTGACATCTGATTGGTCCATTGTTTAGACATTGTAACAGGAATACTCTGTTGTATTAAATTACTACCTGTTGATGCAGTGTACATATCAAAGTTTTTACCTGTATTTACAGGTTTGGGAGACACAGGTGTTCCTTTAGATGAAGTAACATATGAACTATAAGGTCCATTCATCATTGGTGAAGACACAGTGACATTGTCAACAGTGTTTATGAGGGGAGTATGTCCGAACCCAGACTGGGAAGTCATAAATGAGGTAACAGGCTGCTGGCTTAAGCTGGATGAGTATGGACTCACTTTTGGTGAATTTTGAGAGTAGTCATTTAGTTTTGGTGAATTCTGAGAGTACTCATTTATTTTTTGTGAATTTTGAGAGAAGTCATTTATTTTTGGTGAATTCTGAGAATACTGTTGTCCTACAACATAAGCAATGCTGTCTTTAGCTGGAGTTTGCATATGTCTTTGATTTTCTGTTGTCTTTTGAGGACTTTCTAAAAATTTCTGCATGGACCATGCTGTTGTTTTGGGTTTTGGACTTTCCTGTACAACTCTTTCTTCTTCAATCTGTTTTTCATACTCGGCACACATACTCAATATTTCCTCCAATCTTTGCTTTTCTATTTTTTCCTGTTCCTGTTCTTTTTTCCTTTCTGCCACAATTTCTCTGTGTTTCATTGTAAGATCTTGTTGACTGGCTGTTAATTCATTAAAATCAAAGTCCATACCATCAAACGTATTCCTGTTACTTTCATATTCCAGTGTGGTCAGTAAATCACCATTCATAATACTCTCTGTCAGTAAGTCAGCATTTGTAGCTTTTCGAACTTTAGATGTTGCTGATTCAGTCACAGTCTTTTTCTCTTTAATAGCTATATTTGATGTCATAGCAACACTATTTTGTGGTGATTTAGATTTTGGAGAATTTCCTGTACTACTAAGAGGAGATTTCTGAATAGTTTTATCACTGTTAACTTTTGGCGAATCTGAATTCCAAGAAAGCGTAGCACTATTACTACTTACATCTGTTAATGAACTAGAACTTGTACTTCCTGTACTTGGCACACGTTCAGTTGTAGGTTTCCCACATAAAATACTGGCAGGTACTCGTGTTGTCACTGTTTCTCGTGTGAAAAATTTCTCCCCAACATGCTGGGAAGCCGAGGATGAGCTTTTATGTCTCCTGTTTATAGTATTGGCAGGTGAACTTTGATTTGGTGCTTCAGGGGGCATAACTCTCATTGGAGATTTTGTTGTTGGTGATGTTTTATTATGCGAAATTAGTTCAAATTTTGACACTTTATTCAGAAATTCTGTGTCATCTTCATTTGATATTGAACCTTTTGGTGAATTCACTTTTGGCACATTTTCATAAAATGAATGCTTTGGAGATTTTTTGTTATAAGAATGTTTTGGCGATTTGTCAGTGTAAGAATGTACTGGAGATCTCTCTGAGTATGACTGATTTGGTGACTTGTTTATATATGAATTATTTGGAGATGAGTATGGGCTGTTCTGTGATCTATCGAGATAGCCATGTTTCTGTTTATCAGAACCTGAAGACGATCGTTTCTGTACATTTGCTGCAGCATCAGATATCACTTTCATGTACTCCGGATTAACATCCAGTTCTGAAATATATCATCAAATTCAAGAATAAATGTTGAAATCAATTTAAGATAAGTATACCATTCTATAGTCTATTTGATTTAAACAATACATGTAGTTAGCTATATACTGCTTTATAATATAAAAAATAGGAGATGTGGCATGATTGTCCATGAGACAGCAACCCATCAAATGACAGTAGAATTTAAACTTCTACAGGTGCCATACGGCCTTCACAAAGAACCAGAGTCCATACCATAACGAACGCCGTAAAAGGCCCCGAAATACAAAATGTAAAACTTTACATAAATCATGACAATCGACCTAATCTATTGCAAAAATGGTGAACAAATAACAATAAATGACTAATTAAAGAAGGACAACCACTTAAATATAGGATCCTGGCTTGGGACAGGCACATCAGTATGATAATATAGTTGATTTCTGCATTTTTTTCTTGCCATAATATTGCTGAAACATTGCCAACTTGGTATTAAAAATATTCATCAATCTTTACTCAGTTGATAATCAGTAACTTGAACATTCAAGAGACCACTGTTAGTTATTTTTTAACAACAATTGAGATAAAGAGTGATCTGGTATGATTGTCAAAGATATGATTACTAACTATGAGACATTTAAGTACAAGTTAAAAATATTTTAATATCTACAGGTTATGTTTTTACTATTAACAATGGACAAAAATCTACACTGTAAATCCAGCTGTAAAAACTCACAGAAGAACAAAATATGAAACTTTTCTAATGCAACAAAAAAATTACCAATAATGATCCATGAAAAATGATAAATGAATAACACATCAAAAAGACTTCAACATTCACACAAAACTGATCAAGAATTCAAGATTTTTTCAAAAACTTATTTTTGCCTTTTTAATTCTAACTATCAATTAATCTATAAATTTTATTTAATAAATGTTGATACCCTTTTTAATGTTTCAGTGTCTGCAGAAAACTGAATAAGAGTTATCCTTCTTTGGTTGCTTTCTTTGCCTTTTAAAGTAACAACATTTTAGTGTTTGACAGTAATAAATAACTTCTTATTTGACTATTGACTATAATGATTATTTATGACAGTCAAAACTTACCTGGCATAGCTAATACAGTAATCAAATAGGTCAGTTTAAAAAAAAACAAGCAATCTGGATCAATTTTCCATCAATATAACAAAAAATAATGTGTCTAATAGGATGTGTTAACATTGATAAATGCTAGTGACCTATAATATAGGAACTTTAATAACTTTAGATGTTATTGACACCTGTATTATGTCTATTGTCAAATACAATTGTAACATTGACACACATAATGACATGCTGTGACCTACAAACAATCAATAACATATCAGATTTATTAAATCACACTTTTCATTCAAATAAACTTGTTAATTTCAGTTAAAATCCCAGGTACTTAAATCCAACTTAAGGTATTCTGACAACATAATGTAGATCTGGAATTAACATGTTAAACTTTCCTCAGGTGATTTGAACAACACATTTTCATATCACAATCTTACATGGATCAAGCTTAAATAGTTTGAACAGCATTGATATTCAGTGATCCCCATTTATGTTTAACTATGCACTAAGCTCAAAGCTAATTTCATTTCAAATGTGTTTCCTTAACCCCCAGGATTTAGAGAGTTTAGCTTCTATAAAATGTAACCACAAGTGTATATATTTTGGTTTTTTTTTACGACTAGACCCTCTTTCAGGTCCAACTGTAGCTTCAACCTAGTCTAGAGTTTCTTTTAATATGCTTTATATATATTAAGTGATCTGTATTAGTGATCAATTTAAATTGTTTTGACTTATGGTTTATAAAGAGAATCTTACATTGTAAGCAGCTGTTTATCATATTTCTACAGTCCAGATAGTTAAACCTTAAAATTTCAAGGTTTACCAAAAAATTTTTAAGGTTTGGTAACTATCGAGATTGTGGAAATATGATAATCAACGGCTTATAATGTAAGATTTTGTTATTCTAATTTTTTTAAGAAACAAAATATCGTTAAAAAACTATCATAGGCGAATCGTGCACCATATTTTATCGTGTTACAAGGGATGTAACTTGTGTACAAAACAAACAAACATGCCACTTATATTTACGGCATTTTCATATGTATTTGCCAAAAAATAAAGTAATTCCTACCTAACTGATAGGGTCTTTGTAAAGCTCAGTCCTCCAGGGTTAGAAATAAGATTGTGACAAGTCTTTGAATTCATGAAGGGAAGCACGTGGGGTCTGAAAATCAGCCAATCATCAGCCGAGAAATAACAACCCTCTAGAGGATTAGAAAAACATTTCCAACACTGGTTGAGGAGTGTGAAACTAGAATTACTCATTTAGGGGATTCTAAACTACGGAAACAAAAAATACTTCAAAACTAAGCTGAAATAATTCTAGGTTTTGCTGATTCTATTTGCACCCCATGGCTTAATTTTTTAAGCACCCTTGGCCCAAAATACGAGTAATTTTTTTTAAAAACTGAAGATGGACATTTCAATAGCCTATATGAAATACTGTCATAATATAGAACCTCCTTGGTTAAAAAGAATATGCTTTTGAACACTGAAAATTATCCTGGGTACAGATACTTACAGATTATTGTTGATCTACTTTACAAGATTGATTATATCCATCAAGATGTTTCAAGATGGATAAGAGAGACCAAGTAAAGATGTCAGGCCCATGATAATATGTTTATAATTGCTAGGCTTCAAAATCATGTAACATCAGTGAGATCAAAGAACAATGGAATAAACAATAATTTTTCATATCATAAATAATCTAAGAGAATTCTCCAGCCTTAAAGATCAAAGGAAAAACACAAAAACCAGCAATAATATCTGTTATTAACATTAAATTCTTTAAAATTTTATTAAAAATGAATCATTAAGTCAGAAATTTAAAACAGGATAAACAATGTTTAAAAACACTTTTAAAATCAGAAATCAATCAACAACTGTTGGGTCCTTATGTGACTGAATATCAAAAATCAATGATTATTTTAATTCTTAATAACTAATGATAATACGCATGCTGTTACCAAAAAATCAAATCTACTCTGTTGTTGTCTTGCATTCTAAAACTAAAAGGGGACATCAAGCATTACAAAGTGCAATCAGATTTCAATATCATGCCTAATTATGTTACATCATCTTATAATCTTCCGTATCCCCCAGAAAAATACATTACTTTCATCAATGTATAAATGTATACCCTAATATTTACATATGTTTGTACGACAACAGTTAAAACCTTTTTTGCCCTCAGTTATATCAAATCGGTCAATTTTGTAAGACAAGGAATACAACAGATTGTTAATAGACCACATGTTCACATATTATTTCCCTCCATTATTAGGGTTACTGCATAACAAATTCCCTCCTAGGCAAGAGGGAGAGGGCTGCACATTTTATTTTTAGTATTTTGACAAAGTATTATTATTATTTAAATATTTATATCGCGCATCATCTAATTAAAAAACTCTTTACATAAAAAATGAATAAATAAAATAACAATCATCTGCAGCAATTCTAGGAAATATAATATGCAAGAGTTCATTTTCTAGTGGTCAAGATTCTGCGGAAAACAGGAGTCATACATCTTCCCAAGAAAATTTAAATGTGATTACCACATGTCTTTATATGGCAAAAATTATTACACTTTTTTGGAAAATTTCCCTTCCCCAGGGCTAAAATTAGGCATAATATGTATAAAGAAGCCGGGAAAAGTACCTCCACCTTGTCTAACTCCTTATCATTGTTCTCATCTTCATCATCATAAGCAGGATCATCCTCCTCCTTTACAGTCTTAGCAACTTTTTCATCTGCCCTTTGTTTATCAACTGTAACTTGGGGAGTTTTATCCCCTTGTAAATCAACTTTATTACTTTCTGGTGTTTTATCATCCCCAGTCTTTTGGCTGTCCTTCTTGGGTTCTGTGTTGTTTCCTACAAGGTTGTCAGTTTTCAAGTCATTGTTGTCACCACGTTCTGTTTTATTAGAGGTATCATGCATTTTATTTCCTTCACCTCCATATATAAGCTCAGCTATTTCTTGAGATTTTTTAAAGCCCTGTTTAATACCTTCTTGTGTTTTGTTAAGGATATCATGCAGGGGGACACCTGATTTTTCAGAAAGGGATTTTAACCCCTCCTTTACTTTATCTTGAGAAAAAGACTGCAATCCTTCATCTATTTTTTTCTTAAGCTTGTCATGCAGAGGTGTATTGTCTAACATGGACTGATTAATGGACTTCTGTATGCTGTCCTTAATGTCTATAATTCTGTCAAAAACTCCCTTCTGTGTCTTACCTACATCTCCTGTCTGTACATCTTTAAAGTTTAAAATAAAACAAAAGCTTAAATAATCAAACATGCTTTAAAATAAATTAATGAAGATAAAGACAATGTAATAGTATCAGTGTATTTTATGAAATAAACTATTCCCCCCACCAAAAAAAAAATCCACATTAATACTTGGTTTCTGTATTTCCAGAGATACCGCAAATTATCAATAAACTGAAGGACTAAATTGACAAATTGACAAAGACAAATAATATTTTTCTACATGTCACTATAAACTTATTTAAAAACTTAAAATAATAAAGGAAATTAATTAATAATCTCCACTTGGCTAAAAAATCAAATACTGAAACCATATCATTTTATGTCAAAGTAATATCCTTACTATAAATATTTAACACTGTCTAAAGAGAAATCTAAGATCCTGAGAATATGACACAATCCTGTTTGTCAAACCTGTATCAGGTGTTTATTGGAACCTACGTAGCCCACGTGTGCATAAATTTCCAAAGGCCAAATGGATATTAAGTTCTGGAAAGCATTATAAGTACTTGGTGACAATTATTTTTTTAATTGTTATATTTAATTTGAATTTTCTACAACCATCAATAATTTTAGGAGGCTATCGGTGCTTCAGATGTTCTCTGCATAGTATGCTATTAGTGCGCTGCATAAACTTTATTTTAAAATTTATAAAAACATCAATACTTGTCTAAATTTCTATCTCTGCAGTATCAACCATCCACTAATAGTATCAGTTCGAGTTGATCAGACATGGTTTTGCAAGAATAGAAAAAAAAACACAAATGGGTTACCAGAAGCCAACAATATGGGAAAATCCTGCCTCAAAAAAGCAGAACTTAGTTTAATACAGAAAAATATCATGCCTGGTTGATACCACATGGGACATTAAAATGCATAAAATATTATTAAAATTAATATTATAAAATATTATTTTATATATTATATATAAGCATTTTCTTAGTTTTTTTTTTTTTGGCTTCAAAATAGGGTGCACTTTATTTAACTAGAATGCACAATATAGACAGAAGAAAACAGTTGATGATTCACATTAAAATAAGAGAAACCCCTCATAGTCCCTCCCAAAAACGGATGGGGCTAGAAAAATCAATACCAACCATTATCTAGTATCATTGTTCCAAAAAAAAAAAAAAAAAGAATCAGTTTACTAAGACAAAAGTTCTGTGTAAAAACCAACCTGTCCAATATGCCAATGCAGACAGTGCCATACCATAAAAGGCAGCAATTTTTGGCCGTTGTATAAAAATCAAACATGTTCGCCGATTGATGGAGTTTGACCCAACATGTATGATCAAGAATGTCTGCCATAATATTTTAGATTATTATTTAATTCATTTTATTAAATACCTTTAGCATCTGGAGCTTGTGGCTGTTGTTGTTGTTGAGACTGCGCCTGTGGCTGTTGATCCACTGGTGGCTTAATCTGTTTATCACCAGAAGCTGCTTGTCTTTAAATTAAAGAAATAAAAAAAATATATATATATATTTAAGTTATATATTGAATATGATGTTAACCAAACAATGTCATTATAATTTCCACTCTCAAAATCATCTGACAAACAGATTTGATTATATGTCACCTCTTGTGAGGATCGATTTACAGTTTGTACACCTACAGCAAGGTGCTTAGCATGAAAGTCAGCGGTCCTAACCACTACACCACATCCGTCCCTCAAAAGAAGGATTTTCAGATGGGTAGTGTTACTTGTATCTGTCATGAAGATACAAGCTTTTAATTAGAACTTGACTTTTCATACAAGGTGTTATTGCCTAGGGAGCTTTAATTATACATTTAAGTTATATACAATATTTTTCAATGTATCAATAAATGGATTTTAGTGAGTTGCCCTTACACATGTGGTATGCCTGCAGGTTTAATGTTCCTTATATAGTCTTTCATGTCAAGATCAAATGAATCAATTTTATTGTATTAGAAGAAAGCATGAACTTACTGGACTTGGACCTTCAAGTCATCCCCTATGTCTATTCCAGCATTGATCATCTGTTGTAAAGGTTGTGCTCCAAGTTTCTGGAATATCTCTGTGTATACCTTCTTTGTCTGCTCTTTGCACACACTGAAACAGAAACAATACACAAATAATATAATTTCAATCTTGCTATGTTATTTTTGCAAGTCAAAAGTTTATTAACTTGTGTGGCAGTAGGTGGTCAGAGGGTTTTGAGAAACTATCATCCCCTGAAAACCAATATTCTATGTTGTGAGAAGTCTATATTTTGTTTGCACAGTGACCAGCAAAGTGTTTGGAAATTGCCACATTGCCAGATGTTGCATTCTGGAGGCTTTTAGTGACCCCAGATGACCAGCATGCATATAAGACAAACCATCCCACTATTTGCATCTGCCAGGTCAAACAATTTTGTACATTACACTACAGAGCAACAAGTATATATGTATGTTGCCCAGTCCTGACTCAAAACACTCTCTTCCTCCTAGTTGCTAAGAGTAATAGTTGAACAAAACTTCATGATGCCATGAATTTTGTAAAATGCCATGAACAAAATATCAAAGACTAGATCTATCCAACTCACACTTTCAATATGAGTTTAAGAGTTTATGAATTCAATACCACTAGGAATATTTGGGCAAATTTAGTTCAAATTTTCAGGGACATTTTTGAAGGAGTATTAATGTAAAATACATGTATTAAAAAATGTATTTTACCTATACTCATTTTTTGTTTGGGATGATTTATAGCTTTTCCCAATGAGTGGTTTTCAACCCTTGTTAAGGGTCTTGTGGAGCCCACTAGATTTATAAATTCCCTCAGCAGCACAATTTAGGGTTAAAAATGGATTCCCCATTATTTCTATCAGACATACTTATGGGAATTTTCGTTAGTCTCAGCAGATTTAGACTATTTGTCATTCACACAAGTTCAACTAGACAGGATTTTGACTTATTAACTTTAGTTCTCTCCCTCAGGGTAATGTCACCAAGTCTATGTTCAGGAAAGTGAAGATTCTGATATATCTATTAGTTTTTATTAACAGTCAAAACTGCCTTAGCAATCATCTCTTTTAAGCAGTCACCTCAATCACAAGGTTGCTTTCTGAAGTTCCATTCATATTTCATTTTATTACTTTTCAACATAAAAGGTCACCTCTCTTATAAGGTCAGTTTTTGTCTGTCCCAAAGGTGACCTTTTTCAACAGGTTTGACTGTAGTTCTTTCTACTTCCACTTGAATTTAAGTGCTTTGAGGTTTGTACATTCTTCCTTATAAACCAATTGAATACATAAGTTATATGTTCACTACAAAAACTGCCCTGCCTTTAAGATTTTGCTTTCTTTGGGAATGTGTCCAGTAAACTATCAGCTGGAAACAAGACTGAATAAATTATCATTTTTTGAGGTTAATTCTAATATCTGCAAACAATTTTGTTTAAACAGAACTATTGGCATGTACCATTTTCTCCTATGTATACTGCACACTAGTGTGTGAATTATTCCACCCAACAATCCATAATTTACTGCATGTCAAAGCATTTACATGTACACACTGTTATCTACCCCTGAATTTCTCTATGGAGATAAATTGGAGAGCTGACCATTTTCACTTTTGATGGGAGAGCTAATGTTCGATCTAGAGACAATAATTTCAAAATTTGCACACCACATTTCATATATTTTGATCAGCTTTAATATTTTATGCAAGAAGTTTAATAAACTCATGCTATAAGCTGTTTTCAAGATTAATTAATAATGTGATTATTGGCTCCTTTTTACAATGTAAAAACCCTGTAAAGAATTTAAAACACATCAAAGTTGTGTGAATGCTAAAAGTTATGAATGCAGACAAGTAGCATGTTTTCACTCTAGAAAATAAACAGAATTTTATAGGAACGTGATTTTTTGTTTCCATCTCATCAAAATGAAACTGATTATACCCAGACCTAATTTTGCCGACATAAAAAAAATGGGGAAATGGGTTAACGGAAGCTTAATTCTATGTGTAATAAAGGAAGCAATACAGGAAAATCCCAGTTTTGAAAAGCAGAATTCCGCTTTAAAGCGGAAAAAAATTAGGTCTGTTATACCAGTTCCAAAAATTTCTGACATTGAGTTTAGTTTTTTTTTAAATGTGACAGACTTTCAATTTCTTTAAATTTGTGTCACTGATTAAACATCCCTTGACAATACTTACTGTACATCATTCATAATTAATTAAAATTTGTGATATTTTGTCATGAATGAAAAAATCTGCATTTTCTTGAATCCATGACTGACTCGTTTTCAGCCTCAATAGAAGTCACTTCACCTCAGCAATGCTAAAGCACACTGAGCCAACAGAGGTGCTTCGCAAGCGCAGCATGATACGACCGCAGCACATTGAAATGTGAAAGGTGAACAAAAGACACTTTG
>JAULBM010341814.1:0-12548 GCA_032357055.1 Geukensia granosissima
GAGTTACCATTTTGATTTTCACATTGTCTGGGTGATAAATTTGACATATGTAAATTTCCATCAATGAATAATTTGTCTCTAACAAGTAGTACCTTTCTTTTCTCCTTCTTAGCTCTTTTTGCAATAGGATACAAAGTCTTCCGCTTCTGTTCTATCTCTCTTGGGAATTGTTCCATAATTTTAATATTGGTCCCTTTTAATTTGTGTTTATTTCTCAAAATAAGTTCTTTCTCTTTTGTTGAAATAAATTTTGCCAAAATCGGGCGAATACCGTTACGACCTTTTTTCCCGAATCGATGGACCGATACAAATCCTATTTTCTCATCAACATTTAACTTTTCCTTAAATAGCGATTTAAGTTTGTCCTCGGGAATCTCATCTTGCGAATAATCTAGGCCTGTGACGATCAGGTTAGTTTTCATAGAACGCCATTTTAGTTCGACTATCTCATCTTTATTGTCAATCAATCTTTTTTCAATGTTTTCCGTTCGACATTCTTGTTGAGACATAGCAGCTTTCATACAATTTATGTCTTGAATATTCTCTTTGCACCGGTCAATGACTTTATGCATTACATGTCCCATTTGTTCTGTATTCACTTCTATTTCAACAGTTCGTTTCATAAATGAATCCAATTTCTCCTCAATATTTTCTAGCTTTCGGGCCATCAATGTTACTTTGGATTCTGTTTGCTTTTCATGCTTTATAAATCTGTCCTGCAAATCATTTATAACGGCTAATAAACTATGAAATATTGTATTTGTTGTTGAATCAAAGCAGTCTTTTGACCACCACGTATATAGAGTCAAATTTTAATTAAACTGGGAAGTCTCGAAATGATACTGGGGTTGATATGTTAAGTGGCATTTAATAATTATAAAATAGCAAAATGTTGTTTATAGCATATTTAACGTTTCTATGTTATACGCATTTTGCAAAATACATGATTGCTATCTATATATTTGCCTTGATATTTGGAGAAGTCGCCCCATGGAGAACTCACCCTCGGAGAAGTCGCCCCAAAAGACAAACATTTAAGGAGAAGTCGCCCCAAATGAAAGAAATCTTTGGAGGTCTCCCCAAATGAAAAATATTATTGGAAAAGTCGCCCCAAATATAGTTCAATGTGAAGACTACTTGATACAACACATTATTGTTCGGAGAACTCGCCCCATATGGAATGATCATGTTTGCCATATTTTACACTCATTCAGAAACCAGGAACTAGGTTTCCATGTATGAATTTCAGCACATTTTTTGTTTGTTTGAGTATGTTCCTTTGTATTGTAATTTATTTCAGTTTATGTGTTTGTCCATGTAAACTGTTCTCTTGACATTTTGAGTAATTGAAGCTTATGAAATCAAATCTTTGATTTTATACCTGATAGCTTGGTACAAAGTAGAGCATCGATGTAATTAACTAAAAAAACTAAGGTATTTCAATCAAAGTCTTTTGAACTTTAACTTTCTTATAATTACTATATAATTTAGTTCTTTTATCTAGATATATTATTATATAATTAAAACATAATTGTCTATTTCCAAAATTAAACACACATTAATCAATTAATTATCACACAGACTACATCTTCTCTCATACTTAAATCATTTTTATAATAGATCTTGGTCCCCATTTGGAGCAAGTTCTCGTATAACATTTTTTTCTTTTGGGGCGACTTCTCTTAACAATATTTTCATTTGGGGCGACTTCTCCAAGGGCGAATTCTCCGTGGGGCGACTTCTCCGAGGGCGACTTCTCCGTAGAACCAAATGAATCGCAGACATTTGTTTTAAAATTAATGACTTGTGGCATACAGTTTTAGGGTGAATCTATGTCTACTGTATAGATCTAGGTTAAATGACCATGTTAGTTGACCAACCTGTCCAACCTGTAATATATATTGGCTACCTATGTACAAATGTACAGTAAGTGACCAGAAGTATTGGTGCACTAAGGGTTTTCACTATATATTTCATATAAAATTGTTTATTTTCAAACATTATCATGAAGTCATTTCTTATGATTTTAATGAATTTTTTACTATAAAACAGAAAATTTCAAATAGTTTAATTGTTTTTTTTTAGGCATGACTTTCTGACTTGTATGTTACGAAAATATATCATTTAAACATGGAGTTGAACTTATGACATTACTTTCCCTATATAAGCAAGTAAAATTATGTTGTCAAATTTGATCTCTCTGTTCACCTAGCAAGTTATTCAAAAGTAAAAAAATGAAAATTATGCCATAATATACAATAAAACCCCTTGAAATTCTCTCTTTAACAGAGCAAATTTCATAAAAATCTGGTAAGAAATGACTTCATAAAATTTTTTTGAAAAATGGTGGTTTTACATGAATATATAGTAAAAAACGTCAGTGCACCAATACTTCTGGCCACTTACTGTATATGTCTCTGGTTTAATGCAAACCTATAGTCCCTTTTTGCGACGCATTTTTAATATTCTTAGGGCGATTTAGAGCTTTTTAAAATGGTTTTCCACTCTGATTGAAGGCCATGTGGAAACTTTTAGATTTCCAAATTTTCTCTTATCTGTAATCCCTCTTTTTTGTGAAGTGGATTGCGGACTTGTACATATCTTTTCATTTTCATATGGGTGTAGTGAGCACAATAGTAATTTTACCGGAGGATTTGTGTTTTTTTTTTCTTTATGTTTTGAACATTAAATTCGAAGTAATTTTCAATTTTTGGAAGGCATATTGAAAGGCCTACTGGCAATTTATTAATGGCAAAAATTCATTTGGGGCCTAAAGAGTTAGTTTTTAAAGGTGGAAAAGGGGAAACCTGGTGGTAAATCATCATTTGCTCGTATATGCATATGCTATAATGGACAAGTTTTGTCACGAGACCGTAAATAGACTTTCCCATCAAATTATTTGCAATTTTCTCTGTAGAATTTAGATGGATTTTCCACAGTTAAACAAGTTTGTCCCTAATGGCAACTTTTTTTTTGTAGGTGTGGATGACAATTTCAATTTTAGAAAGGGGACCATAAATGTCAGATATAATTTTGGTATAGGACAATCCACTGAACTTCAGTTACGATTGGCTAACAATCTAAATGAATTCTCATAGGATTCCATGTTTAACTATGTTCGACTGCGTTAACAATCTCGATTAGTCGCTCTGGAGGCTTAATACAATTTTAGCAGACCACCTAAGGCCCATTCCAGAAAAATGGTTTATATTGGCTTAGCAGTTTCAGAAAAGAATATTTTAAAGTAAATTTCACATAGAGTCAAAATAGTTAAATTAGTTCTTATTTGATTGGTTCGTATGCCTGATACTTGCCCAGCACTGTACGATATCTAAATGAAATGATAGTAGATGCGAACCTTGTAATGATTTGATCACAGATGACAATTTACCAGCAATTCAACAAAAAACATGCCATACAAGAAGTAATGATGATCACAAATGCAAATCAAGAGATCTTGTCCATGTTGTCTACGAATTAGATTGTGATATATTGGTAGATTGATCTATGTTAGTGGAACGAAAGGATAGCTAAAAGCCGCATGAGTAAGCATGGATCAGATATCGATGGCGATTTTGATGATATTGTTCATCAATGTTTTAATCTGCCTGAATATCTATTATATATTGCGATGTTGGTATCATCGATAAGTCTACCATTGGATTTAGAATCAAAACTTATCAAAACCTCTCTGTAGAAAAAAGGAAGATTATTATTTGAGAGAAGTGGGAACAGCAACACCGTATGATTATAATAACAAAAACGATAGTATAGGTATTTTATCAAGCCCTCAATGTTGCTCTGTAAATTTGATTAATATCTTCAACTCTGCATCTGGACGCAATCAGAGCAATGGTTATTTTCATCACATGTCTTCCTCCTTATTTATATTTCCCCAAATGACTTTCTTCCATTAATAAAGAAACCCCTAGGTATGCATAACATTCGCATAACACTTAGTGCTCTTCCTCGGTCAAAACTTAATTTTTTATATAAATCATGTCTGGAGGAGACCAAGTTCAAATATGTACATACTGTCATCAGCCATCACGGTTATGCCAAGTACGTACAGACTTTTCAAACCAATTAGTTATAAAAGGAATTCGAAGATACCAAATGTTTAGACAGAAATCGATAAGTCAGAAGACAGAAGACAAGACCATGGCCAACAAAATGAAACGAAAGACAAACACATATCTCACAACAATACACTAAAAACCAAAGCTGGAGTACAACGAACCCTATACAAAAACAAGAGTGAGTTCAGGTGCCCCAGAAGGGTAAGTAACTCTTGCTCTACTAATGACACCCGTCGTGTTACTTAGTTACTTGGGGCGAATTTTTACTCATTGATCATTTCACCACTTCGGGACGGAAATTATTTTTCGGCCCCTAATCAAAATTATTTGTCCACTCGGGGACGAAAAATTTTTTTCGATGCAAACGTCCTCTGGACAAGTGGGGACGAAAATTTTCGGTCCCCGCTTAATTCACCATTTCGGTGCGAATTTTTTGTCGACCAAAAATCATTTCGCCACTAAGGGACGAACATTATTATATCGGCTTTAATGTCTTCTTGACAGAAAGGGACGACAAATTTTCGGCCCCTAGTCATTTCGCGCTTCGGGGACGAAAAATGTATTTTTCGATCTAAAACGTCCTTCTGACAAGTGGGGACGAAAAATTTTCGGACCCAACTTTATTGCCACATAGAGGCGAATTTTTGTCGGCCACAAATCCTTTCGCAACTTCGTGACGGAAATTAATTTTCGACCTGAAACGTCCTTTTGAAAGATGAGTGTCGACAAATTTTTCGTTCCCAAATCATTACCACACTTAAGGGCGAAAAATTTATTTTTCGACCTTAAACACCGTTTGCCATCTGGGGACTAAAATCTTCGGCCATAAGGTACGAAATTTTAATCGGCCCAAAATCACTTATGCCACTTATTTTTTCGACCTTAAACGTTCTTTGATACATGAAGATGGGCAAACATTTTTCAGCATTTGTCTCTTTGATTGTTGGGGCCAAATTATTATGGTATTAACTCGCATCGCAAATTAAGAGGCAAACATTGTTTTGGTTAAAGCTAAAGATCCTTTCGACAGATTGCTACGAAATTATATCTTCTAATTAGAAAGATATTTTGTTATATACATATTGAAAGATGTCATATTTTTTAAAGTTTTCTTGTAATTCGCATTTTCAGTTTTATATGTCTGTCTTCATGTCGTATGGTGACTTACTGTTGATAACACGTTCGTTCTCGCCGAGATATGGTTGAAGTATTACCGATGTAGCGTTAAACACCGATCAATCAATCAATCAATCAATCAATTAATCAATCGATCAAACAATCGTGGCGTATTGCATTTGCCATATATACTCTTCGTTGTATGAATTTATGGAATCAATGTCAGAGAGACTGCACTCCAACCACGAGAATAACTAAGGAATTAACAAATATCAAGGTCTCCAAAAGGATTTCAACAACGATGGAATATCACTCCTTGTGAAAAGCTCTAAATCGCTCCAAAAAATCGTGTATGCGTAAAATAATACTGCTCTTACCTAAATATTATCAAATACGTATATTTAACAGAACAATAAACACAAAGACAAACCTATGATAAACTATGTAACCTCTTTTAAAAGTTTTTCAACGAACAATTTATCTAATGGTTTTAATTTCAGTAATGTGTCAGTATAACGAAGGTTTTTAAATTACACAGTCTAACTCGTTTGTGCCGATTGGTACTATTCTCCGTTTCCTTGCAGTAGCAAACAAAAGGGGGCGGTTGGAAGTTTCTTACGTCCGACACTTTCACATCAGGTTAAAGGAGGTCATGTATTTTATTTGCTATTTTCAATCTTTTATTTACTTACTTAATCAAATATATTAAAGCCTTCATCTACCATCTTCCTAAATAATATTTAGTTTTCTTTGCGAAAATTGAAATACTATTTGATTTATTTCAGGGGGAAGTAATCGCTCTCATGTACCTTAAATTTCGTTAAATATAAGTTAGTTTTTTCGACATTAAATTAAGCTGTATCTGCATCAAGCTTTAAGTTTCTGGTGGCATAATTTGATATTTGACATCAGTCATAGCTTTTGAATAACATCCAGGTCGAAATCAATTCAAAAGATTTGAATGTTTGAATGTGCGAAAAAGAAGCCAGTTACCAATTCGAATCTTTCAAGTTTGCGAATGTGCGAAGAAGTAGCCAATTTTTTTTTTATCAAAAATGAATGTTTGAATAAGTATCCAGCTACTAATTTAAAATACAATTTTGAATGTGTAAATGTTATAATGTGCAAACGATCGAATAAGTAGCCAGTTTCTTATTCAAAAGTTTTGAATGTTTGAATGTTCGAATAGGTAAACATAACATTTTCAACATTCGAACATTCACATTCAAATATATTAATATGAGTTTGAAAAGTTTTTGATTTTGTCCAATCTTAAGTCGCCACCTGGAGGCGAATTTTTTCGACCCCAAATTATTTCGCCATATGGGGACAAGATTTTTTTGCCTTAAACGGTCTTTTGACAGAACTGGACGAAAATTGTTCGGCCCTAAATCATTTTGCCACTTGGGTGCGAAATTTTTTTTAATCTAAAACACCGTTTGACAGGTGGGACGAACATTTATTCGGCTCCTAATTATTTCGAGATTTTATTTGGCCACATATCATTTCGACACTTTGGGACGAATATTATTTTTTTGGCCCAAAACGTCCTTTTGATAGAAAGGGATGAAAAGTTTTTGGCTCCAAATCATTTGCCATCTAGTGGCTTATTTTCTGGGCCCAAATTATTTCGCCATATGGGGAAGAAAATTATTTTTTTAAACGTCCTTTTGAAAAAAAAGTGAAGAAAATTTTCAGTCCCAAGTTATTTCGCCACATAGGGTCGAATTTACACGGCACCAAATTCGCCACTTCGTTACGAAAAATAATTGATGGCATTAAACGTCCTTTTGCAGATTTAGACAAAAACTTGTCGGTCCCAAATCATTTCGCTACTTAGCAGCGATAATTTATTTAACCACCAAAAACGTCCCTTTAACAAGTTTGAACGAAAATTTTTCGGCACGAACTTTTTTCGGCACTGGGGGGAGCTTTATTTGGCCCAGAACTTTTCGCCACTTTCCGAAAGTTTTTTTTATCTAAAACGACCTTTTAGCAGGTGGGGACGTAAAATTTTCGGCCGTTAATCATTTCGCTACTTAGGGGCGAAAATTTAATTTTGACCCTAAACACCTTTTTACTGGTGGGGTTGAAATTTTATTCGTCGTCAAATAATTTCGCCACTTGGGTAAATGCTGACAAAATAAAATATCTTAAAAATACTGAGTGATTATATATAAACACCATAATTTACAACATGAACCATAAAGGTGCAATAGAGCTGGTGTATAGTCCAACATGTAACATACAAAAGCGCAGAACACTGATGAGACTCGCCGCTTTATAAATAAAAAATAATAGTCGAAACACCAACATTTAACTTTATTTACATTACTATATTATAAAGGATTAATAATGTACGAAAACATCATACCTAAATTCAATTAGACTATTATTACACATGTATGAAAACGAATATAACATAACGTCATATGGAAAGATATGAAAACTGCAAATTTGCAAGTTCATAACACAATTTATCAATTTCAATACTAATGACAAATGTGCATGACCCTGATTAAATCGCACTTGGGTGATATTGGGTGATTTCATGCAAACAGAAATTTCAGTTTTATTACTTTTTGTTCATACATGGTGTCGATGATTTGTGTGATTTTGTCTAAGGTGAGTATCTACTTGTTCCAATATAAAAAGAATCACACGTTTTTGTTTTAATAAAAAGTGAATCTGTTACATGAAAATTTTAACATCGATCGAACTTTTTTGGCTCATTTATTATTCGCTTTTATTTAGACTCAATAGCCGAATATTAATAAAATTCGACCCACCAGTCAAAAGGTGTTTTAGGTAGAAAAGGAATTTTCGGCCCTTAATGACGAAATGATTAAGGGCCGAAAAATTTTCGTCCCTATCTATCAAAAGGACGTTTTATGCCAAAACATAATTTGTTTCCGAAAGTGGCGAAAAGTTTTGAGCCAAAAAAGCTCGCTCCTGGTGGCGAAAAATAGTTGGAGCCGTAATATTTTCGTTCCAACCTGTCAAAGGGACGTTGATAAAATAAATTATTGCCCCTAGGTGGCGAAATGATTTGGAATTGAAAATGTTTCGGCTAAATCTGTTAAAAGGACGTTTTAGGCCGAAATTTTTTTCGTCGAGAATTTTGTGCCGAGGAATATTCGCCCCTAGGTGAGGAAATATGTTGAGACCGAACATTTTCGTCCTTATCTACAAAAGAACGTTTCAGACCGAAAATAAATTTTTCGTCCCCAAGTGGCAAAATAATTTGGGCCAAGAAAATTAGTCACAAGATGGCGAATGTTTTGGCGCCGAAAATTTTTCGCCCATTTCTATCAATGGACGTTTTAGGCCGATAATAATAATAATAATATTTGTCCCAAAATGGCGAAAGGATTTATAGCCAAATAAAATATCGCCCTTAGATGGCGATATCAAAAAAGGACGAAAAAACTTTCGTCCGCACCTGTAAAAGTGTGTTGGAAAAAAGTGGCAAAAGAATTATGGATCGAGAAAGTTTAGTTCCCATCTGTCAAAAGGCCGTTTAAGGCCAAAAACAATTTTTTGTTCCCATGTGGCGAACTGATTTGGGGTCGAAAAATTCGCCCCTACGTGGCGTAATAAGATTGGACGAACATTTAACCCTCTCCACCGAACTTTTTATTCTCGAATAATATATTTGAATGTGAATCTTCGAATGTTGAAAAGGTTACGGTTACCTATTCGAACATTCAAATATTCTAAAGAAATTTGAATAAGTAAATGGCTACTTTTTCGTACATTGAACATTATAACATTCAATCATTCAAAACTTTTGAATTAGTAACTGGCTTCTTATTCCAACATTCAAACATTCACACATGCAAAACATTTGAACAAGTAACTGACTTCTTATTTGAACATTCGCAAATTCAAACATTATGAACTTTAAATAAGTAACTGGCTACTTATTCAAATATTCAAATATTCACACATTCGAAACTGACCTTTGAATAAGTTACTAGCAACTTATTCGAACATTCGCACATTCAAAAATTTATTCATTTACAACTTTTGAAAAAATAACCAAAACATTCAAACACAAATTTTGAATAAGATACTGGCTACTTATTCGAACATTCGCACATTCAAACATTCAAAAGTTTTGAAAAATGTAACTGGCTATTTATTCATACATTCAAACATTCACCCATTAAAACTGAATTTTGAATAATCAGTGGCTACTTATTCGAACAATCACACATTCAAACATTCAAAAAATTTGGTATAGTTAACTGGCTACTTATTCGAACATTCAAACTGAATTTTGAATACGTAGCTTGCTACTTATTCGAACATTCCAACATTCAAAAATTCAAACAAAACTTTTGAATAAGTAACTGTCTACTTTTTCGAACATACGAACATTCCAACATCTACACATTTAATTTTTTTAAATAAGTAACTGGCTACATCTTCGAACATTGCACATTCAAACATAAAAAAAAATTGAATAAGAAACTGACTTCTAATTCGTACATTCAGATATTCACATATTGAAAACTGAATATTGAATAAGTAAACGGCTAATTATTAGAACATTTGCACATTCAAACATTAAAAAAGTTTTGAATTGGTAGCTGGCTTATTATTCGAACATTCAATCATTCAAACAAAACTTTTAAACAAGTAACTGGTTTATTCGAACATTCAAACATTTACACATTCACATATGAATTTTGAATAAGTAATTATAACTGGCTTCTTATTAGAATATTCGAACATTCGCACATTCAAACATTCAAAAAGTTTTGAATAAGTAAGTGGCTACTTATTCGTACATTCAAACATTCACACATTCAAAATTGAATTTTGAATAAGTAACTGGCTACTTATTCGAACATTTGCACATGTATACATTCAAACGGCATTCAAAACATTGGAATAAGTAGCTGGCTACTTATTCGAACATTCAAACAAAACTTTTGAAAAAGTAACTGGCTACATATTCGAACATTCGCACCTTCAAACATTCAAACATTCAAAACTTCGAATAAGTTACTGGCTACTTATTCCAACATTCTCACATTCAAACATTTTAACATTCAAAAAGTTTTGAAAAAGTAATGGCTCCATTCGCACATTCAAAAATTAAAAGATTCGAATAAGTAACTGGCTATTTTTTCGCACATTCGAACATTCAAACGTGCAGATCTTTTGAATAAGTTTCGACATTGAGACATTCAAACATTAAATAATTAGCTGACTTCTTATGCGAACATAGAAACATTCGGGAAAACAGTTTGGAAGCAGGAAAAATATCTTTCCGATACAGGCAGTTTTATTCCTACATAGAATTTTCGAAATTAAGAAAGGAATTACGAGTCTACTTAACAAATCTGAAGATTTTAGATATTATTCAGAAGCTAAGACAAAATAACAAATAATGCGACCAGAAACTTTAAGGTTGATGCAGATACAGCTTAATTTATTATCGAAAAACTAATTTACATTAAACGAAATTTTAGGGTTCATTAATGAGTGCGATTACGTCCCCTAAAATTTGCAGTATTGCAATTCTTAAGCATATGAATTAAATATTATTTCTAAAGAAAATGGAGGATGAAAGTTTAATATATTTGAAGGAAGAAAATAAAAGATTGAAAATTTATTTTCAATAGCAAATTAAAGTACATGACCTCCTTTAACCTACATTTGAAATTGATAATAAATCCTGATGTGAACGTGTAGAACGTTAATAACTTCCAAACTTCCAATCGCCCCTTTTTGTTTGCTACTGCAAGGTTTTCTCGGCAAGCAAACGGAGAATAGCACCAATCTGCACAAACGGGCGAGTTAGACTGTGTCATTTCAAACCCTTGGTTATACTGCAACATTTCTGAAATTCAAACCATTAGATAATAGTTCGTAGCAAAACTTTCTTAAAAGTTGTCATAGGATTGTCTTTGTGTTTATATTGTTCTTTTAATTGTACTTTTTTTTATATATAATTGCACCTTATATAAGAATCCTGGATTCTGTTGGTTCACAGCCAGTGTATTTTATGCAAATTTAAACGAATTCGGCCATTTTTACAGCTGACGGGTTATATGTCTGAAAAATATGCCCTTTTTACCCTCTGCCGTGGTATTTGCCAAAAGTATATTCCTTTTTCACCCTCGCATGCCGCACCCTGCTAAACTGTATTCGGAAGGTTTCTGCTTCATCACATCAAGTAACGAACGTGATTAATCAATTTTGAAAAGCGAAAGTGTTCCGAATATTTGCCAAAATGTAAAAAATGTCAGACGACAAAAGGAAGACAAAATAAATGAACTTTAAAATCATGAAATCATAGAACTGTTGTCACGTAAAATTTATATTTGGTGTAATTAAACAGATATATCATGATAGGTAGGGGTATTTGCGAAAAATACAAGTCTTGGGAATCAAATTTCCCTCGAATATCGGCTCGGGAAATTTTTCTTCTCGCGACTGGTATTTTTTCGCAAATACCCCTCCCTGTCATGAAATATCTGTTTAATATTAAGGTAAGAGCAGTATTATTTTACGCAAACACGATTTTTTATTTGGGGCGATTTAGAGTTTTTCACAAGGAGTGGTATTCCAACCTTGTCGAAATCCTTTAGAAGCCCTGTATACTAGTAAATTCCTCTGTTTTTCTCGAGGTTGGAGTGCAGTCTCTAAGACATTTGCCCCATAACTTTTCATTCTTATACACAAAGAGTAGATCATATATGGCAAATGCAAGACGACACGATTGTTTATCGAGTGATTAATTGATTGATTGATCGGTGTTTAACGCTACATCGGTAATCATACCCGTAGCCAGGGGGGTTCGAGGGGTTCGGACGAACCCCCCCCCCTTGAGAACCAAAAAGCACTATTAAACTCGCAATTCATATTGAAGTCTGACTATTAAAAACTAAAAAAGCAGGACTTTCAGCAATGCAAAAACAGTGCCAGGATGGTAAGATTGCAGGATTTTGCACCAAATATCCGAGACCCCAGCCTTGAAGGTCGCTCCGCGATTCGACGTACCCCCCCCCCCCTTGAAAATTTCTGGCTACGGGCATGGTAATATTTCAACCATATCTCGGCGAGAACAAACGTATTATCAATTGTAAGACACCATAAGACACGAAGACAGACATATAAAACTGAAATTGCGTTGTTACAAGAAAATTTTTAAAATATGGCATCATTCAATATGTCTGTAACAGAATATCATTTTAATTAAGAGAGTAAGAGATAAAATTTTCGTTACGACCTATCGAAAAGACTCTTTAGCCGAAACGATATTTGCTTCTAAAAGGAATTCGAAGATACCAAAGGGGCAGACAGAAATCGTTAAGTCGAGGACAGACAAGACCATGG
>JAULBM010341824.1:0-12548 GCA_032357055.1 Geukensia granosissima
AGTATGTAGGAATATCAAAATAGATAGAATTTAACAGATGATGTTTCTTAATGCTAAACAGAATACTGAGAAATTAGTAAACAACCAATTTCTTTTCCATAAATTTTCAAATGGCAAATAGTTAAAAATTTTGAATTTTGAATTTTCCCCCCAAAAAAGTTAACATTCTTAATCTCAAATATATCATACTTTCCAATATTTACTTGTTCATAGAATTCTTTCTTATATAAATGTGGATTAAAAGAAACTGAGATGTGTACTCTTTGTTTTGAAACAATTGGAATGTAATATTTTCAAGAATTTCTAGTTGTCCTTCGAAAACTTTATCAAAAGATATGGCTTTTTTCTTAGTTTAAATAAGAAGGATATTATCTTGGGAGTTTATAATATGGAAGATTATATTAGACTTCTTTACGAAAACGATAATATCCATCGAGACATTTACATGGATATGGATTTGAGAGATGGAGTACAGATGACTAACAATAATCTTTTCATCACTATATTGCTGTGTAAAGTCAGTTACGTCATCTTCCTTGTTACTCAAAAAAACAATGAAATCAACAATAATGTGTTCATATTAGCTTTGTTGCCTGAAATGAATAGAAATCTTAAGCCAGTATGATCAAATGAAAAAACTTACAAACTAGACCACTTCACAACCTTTTGTACAAGAAAATTTGTTTAAACCAAGAAAAAATGTATTTATAATAAAATTAGAATCAGGTCAACTAAAGGGTACAGTCAAGATGAATTCGTAAATAAATTAGTAGAATCAGATTGGTTAAATTTATACTTGTGCAGAAATGTATATTCTGCATGGACTATATTTAAACATAAATTTACTTCAGTATTAAATGAATTAAAGAAATTAAAATAAAAAATCATACAGAACCATGGATTACATCTGAAATCTTATAGATCAAAAGGGAGAAAGATAAAACATTATCTAAATTTAATAAAAGAGGAAAAATTTTGTAAATTAAGAAATAAAGTACAAAGAAAAATTAGAGAAACAAAAAGAATATAATTGTGAGAATATAACTGAAGAAAATAAATACAATGATCATAAAAACCTATGGCAGCAGTTTAAAACCTAGGTTACAGTACAAAACAAAAAGAGTCAAATAAAATTGTTATTGAGGTTGATATGAAGTATGACATGATTCTTAAAAGGTTGTACATTATTTCAACCAATTTTTTACCACCGTAGCTGAAAAATTTGTAGCTAAATGAACGAAAGCAAAAGATTTATTTTGTTACACCTCTGAATTTTAAAAATATTTCTATAGAAATGTTTTTATTAATAACTTGAGGTTAGAATTGTCACCTGTGACTGAAGATTTTGTACTAAAACAGCTAGAAAATTTAAATACTAGTAAAAGCACAGGATTAGATGGAATTCCATCAAGGTTTCTTAAAGATGGTTCAAGTGCTCTTAAAAGCCTATAACATTTATTGTCAACTTATCCATTACTAGTGGAATTGTACTAGATGATATGAAACAAGCAAGAGTATGCCCTATTTTTTTTAAAAAAAGCCAGTTAGAGGTTGGTAACTGCAGACCTGTTAGTATACTGGTGGTCGTTTCAAAAATATTAGAAAGAGCTGTATATAATCAGTTGGAAAATTATTTTAACAAAAAACAAATTGTTATATGTCCTACAATCAGGTTTCAGAGGTAAATACTGTACAGACACATGTCTTATTAGTTTATTTAATCACATAAAGACACAGACTGCACTCGGACTCTACACCAGAATAATTATGCTCCACTTACAAAAAGCTATTGAATCCATAGCTCAACAGATTCTGTGTAATAAGTTGCGAATTATGGGAGTTTCATCCACAATATGCTTTGAATCATACCTTACAGATCGTCAACAAATAGTCAGTGCCAATGGCACAGAGTCTGATTTTCTAAAAATTAATTGTAGGGTCCCCCAGGGCAGTATTCTTGGTCCTCTGCTTTTCTTGTGCTATGTGAACGATATGTCAACCAGTGTGGAGTCTGACTGCAAACTGCTTCTCTATGCAGATGACAGTGCAATACTTTTTTTGCATAGAAATACTGATATAATATCTGATAAATTAGGAAAAGAATTAAAATCATGTAGTGATTGGTTAGTTGACAATAAACTGTCACTCAATCTTGCCAAAACAGAATGTTTATTGTTTGGTTCTAAAAGAAAACTTAGCAAAGTAAAGAAAGAAGTTTAGTGTAACTTGTAATGAGCACACAATTATAGCTCAAACTAGTGTCATATATCTGGGCATAAATGTTGATCAATTTCTTTGTGGTGACATTATAGTCAAATGTATTATACAAAAAGCAAATGCTAGATTGAAATTTCTTTATAGAAATGCTTAATGTTCATCAGAAAATTCAAGAAAAACATTAACCATGGCTCTTATACAATGCCATTTTGACTATGCATGTTCTTCTTGGTATAGTGGTGTAGTAAAACCCTCAAGAAGGAACTTCAAATTATGCAAAATATAATAATTATATTTATTAAAGGTTTTGATAATATAAAGAGAAGAGATTATCCAGTATTCTTAGACATTGGATATTTGAATGTTGAGTTAACAGTTAAACAAATGCACCTAATCCATGCACATAGAATATATTATAACAAGTGCCCAAGTTATATGAAAAACAATTTTGTAAAAATGTCTCATGTCCATACTTATAATACCAGACACAGTAATGTAATCTAAATAAAGCTGTCTATCTATCTGGTAATAAAGTATATTGTGTAATTCTATTTTTTGTATTTAAACAGTTCTGATGTGTGTTTTCCTGCTTTTGGACTAACAACTAACATGCTAGTGGTTTGTAGTGTGCTCTCTTATGTTTGACACAGTATGTAATCTTCACTGTAAATTCAGAAAATATGCATTTATATGTAAGTGACAATTCAAGGAATTATTAAGACCAAATGAACTTTAATATGGTTTCTATAGTTTACATTTTCATTAATGTTAAGCACATCATCACATGTGTTCAAAATCAAAGAGGCAATATTTACTGAGTGAATTTACAGTATTGTAAATATATAGCATATAAGTGGGTTTTTCTTTCTAGGGGACATTTTGCTTCTTTAGAAAATTTTGTCAAAATAAGACATTAAATGTTAAACCTATTTTTAATAAAAAAGCTAAATGTACGTTTCATGAACTGAGTCTCTCACTTTTTACCAATTTTTGAAAAATCCCTTGAAGGAATCTTTACAAATCTCATATTATGGAATATAAAACAGACTAGTAACTTTTTTATATTCCTGATTTAATGCTCTTAGTTTTTCTCCACTCATCTGAAAAATTGGAAAATTTTTTTTGTTTTCCGGTCTAACTATTTATGGCTCACAGGATTTGCGAATTTTATCAAATGAAAAAAATTGATAGTTTTTATAACGATCCACATATATTTATATGTTATATCAGTAAAAATAAGCTTGACGGTACCAGAAATGCCAAAAATTTAGACATTATCTGAACAACACCTGGAATAGTTTTAAGGCCTGATTTGGTTGTCTTTAGGATACTTAAATCTCTTTCTTAATTCCCCCTTTCAAAATTTGTTATTGCTTTAAGAAATAATAGCCAAAATGTGAGAGACTCAGTTCATGAAACATACATGAAAATGATATGTTTTTGCAAAATGTTCCCTTTAAAACATTAAGAATCCAACTTGTATGGTATATTGTTTGCTTCATCATGTTCTTAATTTTCTAGTTTGTATGGTACAGTGTATATTGTTTGCTTTTTCATGGTCTTAATTTTCTAGTTTCTTCATAATGTACACTAATCTTATAAATAGTTGTCATATGTTCAATGTTTTAAAATGTTTCTTTGAAAATAAATTTGTATACCATTAAATAATTAACATTACATTTAAGCTCATGTGGCCAAAGGTCATGTGAACTTTTGTCTTCACCTGACGTCTGTCGTCCCTTCGTACTGGTACATTTTCATCTTTTCCTCTGAAACGGCTAGGCCAAATGGTACCAAACTTTACAGGAAGCAGCTATGGAAGGTCCTTTACAAATTTTCCTTGTTTCGTCTTGATTTCACAAAAATATGGCCACCATGGACGATTCTTGATTATAAATAATAAATCGTCTCCTCTGAAACTAATTGGCCAAATGGATTAATATTTGATATGGAGCATCTATTTAAGGTTGTTCATTAAGTTTCCTAAGTTTTTCCCGATCAAACAAAAAAAATGGCCACCATGGACAATTCTTGTTTCTGATCAGCTAATACATTAAAAAATCTTTTCCAATGAAACTGCTTGGCCAAATGGATTAATGGATTAATAGATTATATGGAAGGTCCTTTACAAAGTTTTTCCTTTTTGCCTTGAGGAGCTTGGGTTGGAAGAGTGGTCTAGGTAATTGATTTAAACTTACCTGTACAGATCACTGTAGAATATCATCTATACGCTGGAGTTCTTGCCTGACACCAATAAGTTTTGTCAGTTTCCTGCCCAAGGTTGGTGGTTCTCTTCAGGTACTCCAGCTTCTCCACAAGTAAAACTGACTACTGTGATATGCCCTGATCTGACAAAAACATGACTGCCATGGACAATTCTTGTTTCTGATTGGCTGATACATTAAAAGATCTTCACCTCAGAAACTGCTTGACCAATGTCAGGTGAGCGATAAAGGCTCAGCATTCTGAGCTTTTAGTTTGTGTTTAATTATTATAATCATATTTCATATTATTAATGCTAACAAAATCAACTCAATTTTTCAGGTCAAAAAGTATGATGATGATCCATTAGTTTGGCACAATGGTCTGAAAGCAGGGTGGGTATTTTAAAATGTCATCACCAAACCCGTTGTATGTTGTTGGTCTCATGGAGAAATTTGTAACTGGATATTCTGTGTAATCTTTTATTTTCCTACATTTTTAATTGAAAAATTTGTGTACAAATATTATATAAAGAAATTGTACAAGTAATTTGTGGACTTCACTTGAAATAATCTTTTACTCAATGGTTATTGATATTTAATCTGTTAGTACCAAGTGTTTTTATTACCAGTAAACATTGAGACATTTAACAGTGAATGTAAAATAATTTTTGTTTCATGATTTTCAAGAAATATGAATATATCAGTAATAGGGTGGGTTAATGTTACTATGGAAATGCAATAGTTCCATTATTTTATATCCTGGTTTGTATATTTAAATGAAGCAAATAACATGACAGTACATTAGTAAGGTAAAAACAAAATTGTGTATATGTTTATTTTTTTTCTTTAACCTTAACACATTGTCAAAGATGTCTCTACCAAGTATTGATCATATCCTTTCCTTGACAAAAAAAATAAAATAAAACTACAGAACAATGTTTCCAAGTCATTTTAATAATGCTAAACGGATAGAATTAGCATAAATCCAATGTTTAACTGTACTACTTGACACTTTTTTGTCTTTTTCAATCATTCGTAATCTGAAACAGACAGATATTTTATTTTGGACTAAGTGAAAATATTTATACCTTTTCCAGCTGGGGAGTTAGTTTTCTGAAGGCTTTAAATACAATTCAAGAAAAGCAAGGAACCATTGATTGGCCTTTCCTTACTCTCCATGGAGATGAAGATAAATTGTGTGATGTAGAAGGGTCTAAAAAGCTGTATGAACTTGCTAAAAGTACTGATAAAGAAATGAAGGTAAGTTGTAAGAAATGAGTTTCCCAATTTTCCAATGGTTAGTACATTTATGTTAAAGGTATGATGGTATTCTGCTCTTCATTAACATTGTCAAAAATGAAGTGAAAAAATTGAAAACAAATTGTTGACAAATTATATGACATAACTGACACTGTAACCTAATTGGGGATTCTCAGTCGGAGCAACAGGTCATTGAACTGTGCATATAACTTATCAAAATTCACAAATTTTAAACATTAGTGAACTTGTATTTTATTGTGTCTCCTGTCTTTCACAGAGTGATTTATATATGGATCAATATCCATCACCATGCATGACGATTTTTTCTAAGCAATCATGCACTTTAACTCCTGATATTTGTCCACCTCCTGTTGGAAAATTTCTGATACTTTTTTCTCAAGAAACAACACAGGTTAGCTTCCTGATATTTTGCACAGGTCTTCAGTATGGTAAACTGTAGTATGTTAAACAGTTTCAATTCTGTCACATGTCCACCTCCTGTTTGCCAGCCTTAGTCTTCTTTAAATTTAATTTCAGTCATATTTTTGTCAGGAACCCCACATGTTAGTTTCTTGATACTTGGCAAAGAGCTCCAAGAACTCATTCCTGTAAGACAGTTTCAAATATGTCACTTGTCAACTTCCTGTTTTTAAGAACTTTGACATTTTTTGTGTTGGAAATTATCTGTCACATTTTTCCCAGGAACCACCCAGGTCATTGTCCTGATTAGAGTGTTGTGCTTTAGTAAGTAGAACTTTTTTGTGTTAGTCAGTATTGATTCCATCACATGTCCACTTCTTTTTTTCTGGGAATAAGATCATTTTTTAAGATTGGAAAATTTTTCATCACATTTTTCTCAAGAACATCACAGGTTAGCTTCCTGACATTTGGCACAGGGCCTTAGTATTGAGATCTATATCATGAAAAACTGTTTGGGATCTGTCACATCTCCACTTCCTGTTTGCCAGTCTTCTTAACAACATGTTGGAGCAGGCAAGACATGTTCTGTAAGAAAGGCCCAATACTTATTGTTTTACTCCCTCTTAATATAGGAGGTAAAGTGGTGGCAGTACTTTCGTAATTTAACATGATTGGCATTATCCAGAATAAGACATCATGCAATCTTGATTGTGATATTTAGGACTTCACCACGTTACTATTTTTGGAGGGTGTGGCCTTCCTAAAATTTAGTGAAGTAAGAAGTGGAGTTGGAACTTCTGTGAGTTTTGCTTTTTTGGAGATTGTTTTGGACTGTTAATTTCACTAGACTTACTTTAATGTGTTTTTGTTTGAAAAGAACCCATGGTGTTACTGTTCCAAATAGAATCTTTTTTCCACATCAGGTACGGTAAAAGGTTGTAGATTATACGCTATCTTTTACCCTTAATGCATTTTAAGGGGTTAGGGGTGCATAAAATGTACCCCTACACAAAGTTTGGTGATTATTCCCAAGTTGTCAGAATGCCTATTCATCTCCATTTTTTATATCTGAAGAAACGAAAGATTTTTGCAATATTTGAAATAAATCTAAACTTTCACCAACTTAAATCCATGTTGTTCTATCAGATATATATATAGGTATTTTTTCAAATATCTATGATCAACATGATAGAACTACATTTATACTTGCCGCCATTTTTAAAATGACAAAACATTATGTTATCGTAAAAAGACAGTATTTAAAAGAAGTTTCAACGGTAGTTTAAGAAACTCTCATTTGTAAAAAGGTAGCTTATTATTGTTTACTTTTCTTAAATAACATTGAAAATGATTAAAAAAGAATTTCTCTTTGCTTGAAAGTAAATAACGCAGATAAATTCAATACAGGCTTGCTGTTCCTGACCAATCTCAGAAAGATATCTTTACTGCACTCTCACTCCCTGGTTGTAAATTAATTGTTATTTCTTCAAAATCTTTGATATTTAAGCTTATTTTTTATTAAAATTTGCTTAAACTGTTAAATAGAAAGAAATGAAGATTCGGTCAGCTGAACAAACAATATATTTACTGAACATTGGTGAAAACTTGTACAATCATGACGATCTTTACTTGGACATTCTTAAGAAAAAGTCCTTGCATATAATATATATACAAAGTAGACTTTTTAGACTTCCTCCTAGGTTTTTGGGGCTAAAAAGGCCCTGCATTTTATGTACAAATGTGCATTATATATAAAGCAATATACAGTATTTACCTTTAAATTGCTTGTATTACACAAATAAGAAAACACAAGTGACTAAATTGCAAAATGGGTCAAATTAAGATAATTTTTTTTAACATGCCTTTTCATGCTGTATTGCCAGATAAATAATATGAAACATAATATATTGATTTCCAAATAGTTTTTTAATTGACATTTTAATACTTGGGTCAAAATGGATTTTCTTATACTCTTTGCTTATATTCATTCTGTTCTATTGTTTGTCAGGTAGCAGTAGAGATTTGTATATTTAACTTTTTTGCTTTAACCCAATTGAAAGAATATATTTATGTTATTTACACAAACCACTTGCCACAGAATGATCTGAAAGAATTTCTCTAATTATTATGCTGTCTTTAAGTCATTCGTGCAATTTTTTAAAAAAGTGATTATCAATAAGCTTGCACCTATTATCAATGCCATGTGCAATTTAACGGACTATGATTGGCGACATCACTTTTCAGCTTGGATTTTTAGACAATATTTTGACTTAAAACGGAAAACAAAATCCTAAATTATTAAAACATTGATAACCATTTTTTTACAATCTTGACAGTTAAATCTTCAAATTTCTCACCAAGATACCAAATTGAATGTTTAACTATCTAGATTGTTAAAAATGGATTATTAATGGCAATACTCCATGGACATTTTTATTCTTAACACACTTAATGCAGAAAAATCTAAGATTTAGAACAAAAGTAAATTATTTTTTATTGAACACAGGTTTACAAAGGACACTACCATCAGCTGCATAATGAATTGGAACCAGATAAAAAGATTGTCTTAGAGGACATAAAAAACTGGTTGATGAAGAGGTCATAATCAAATTTCTCAATTATCAATTGTATGAAATATACTGCTCCGTAATTCTTTATTAGCTTGATTTTGACTTTTCTAATGCTAGTATTGAGGACTTCCTCTTATACAGCTTACTTTAGAATCGCCTTGTTTGATATCCTGCTCTTTTCCTAACCTGTAAATTTTTTTCCATATATCACACAAGTAAGAATATATGTAAATTTGACTAATTTTGAAGACTTAGTGCTATGTTTGTACTAGATTATCTATGAAAGAGACTTAATGGGGTTTTTAAAAGTATTAAAAAAGAATGTATGCGTATACTCCAAGTATTTTCACATACTCACAATATAATAAAAAGTCTTAGACTTGTTTTAGATGTCTTCCTGTGGTTTTAAAAACCAATACCTGTAACATTTTTACAGTTGAAATAGATTATAAAGGTCAGGACAGAAAGATATTGTACAGTCCATTGCATTTCTTCTAACTAAAGGAATTAATATGTCACAAAATAAATATTTCTATTCAACTTGCCACAATATATATAAAAATAGGAGATACAAGTCTTTTTGTAAATCATTAGGACTCTATATTTTTACAATTACATTTTTTAAAATTTAAGTGTACGTCTTTACTACCTAAATGAGGTAACACTCATTGATAAGAAAAATAAATGGATAAAAATCTTTACTTTGATTGAAAAAGTTACCCAGTTCTTCTAACTGAGAAAGAGACTTATTGCAAATCTTAAGTCATACATTGCAAATTGGATGGTTTTACAATTCTTAAATACTTGCAAGTGGAAGTATACTGCTTGCTTTCACCAATTGTTATTTTGCCATATAACTTAATGTTTATTTGTATAGATTCAATTTCCATGTCTAGTTTAACTTTTAAATTGCCTAGACACTATGGAAACCTCAAATCTTTTTGTATTTCCATTCAGCCTGATCAATTATGTAATACATCCATTATTTGAAGAGTCTCTTATGTCAAATAATTTAAAGTGGATGTTCAAGTTACAGAAGTTTGATTTTATTTTCAAAATGTGTCTTATAATGTTAGAAATATCATATGATTATCTATGAAGACATGTGTTCACCAGACAAAAAAAGATATTCATCATATCTGTCCTTTAAAATATATTAATTTTTATTTAAGTATAGCTTCATGTTAGAACAATAAGTCTTTGTTGGTAGTGAGAGTTTTTGTGAAATAAATTTGTTGTATTTGGAACAATGTCAAACTTACAAGCAAATGGAATATGCTTCTTTTTCTAAAATTGTTATTTTACAAAAAAAATCACAATCAGTGGTAAAAAGTTTCACATTTATCACTTTTCCTGATTCTTACATGGTACTATACATCAAAGTGGACCACACATATTTTATTTCAGCATAATTTTTGCATGAAGTGTGCTGTTTTTTTATGGTATGAACAATTTGTTGGTATATTTATTTGATTTAATTTTGTATGTACTCTAGTGTACTCACACATGTTGAATTTGACTTGTAAGTTTCTATAGCATACTGAAGAAGTAACTGTTGATTTTTTTTCTATTCAGACCCCTGTCGAAAACAACACCATATTGGGAAAAAAATTTGTTGTCAAGCATGTTGTTTGGTTTTTATTGAATCAAAGGTTAAAATTGTGAAAGTTTCAGCCTACAATTGTATTCAGAATTTAAACGGTATTTTTGTTATCACATTGCTCAGTTTAAAGTTGGGAGTAGGGCTAGTCATGAATCTGTGTGTGTTGAATTTAATTTATTTTCATTACTAAATTTACTGAAATGGAAATGAAGACAGAGTGTATGATCCATCCATCTGATAGGTGCACTGTGAAATTTAACTTTGTTCAGTTAACAACACACACTTTTTAGGAATTTAAGAAGTTCTGTAGATTGATTGATTGATTGATTGTTGCTTAATGCCATGTGGCAATATCTCAGCAATATCGTGGTGGGAACATACATTTATTTAATAATAAAATAAACTGTTAAGACCAACATCATATAAAAAATATCAAATATTTACATATAAAACGATCTTTTAAGAATAGGTTGCTAAAGTGTAAAAATGACTTAAATATCACAGTTTAAGTTCTGTAGAAGAATGTGTTTCATTTAAATTTTTATAAAGGAACAAAATACACAGAATAAGAGAAATGATAGTTTATTTTGCTTTGTTGTAAAGTTAACTCAGGAAGATAAACATGAGAATCAAATTATCATTTATATTTTTTTACTTTGTTGAATTTGTTGTTAATATGTATATTTTATTAATGTTTGTCTTTTTAATGCACATTTAGTGTTATTGTTATTTTGAAGTATTTGGTTAGGGAACAATTATAATGTCGGTCAAATGCTCTTCAGAGCTTTTGTTTGTGTATTTATATGAATACCGACTTTAAATAAAACTTATCTTATCTCATCTTAACTAGATCTGACTTTTATTTAAAAAATGTTTGTCAGAAATCTGGGAATTGTTGTTGAAATATTTTTATATCAGAAATATTCTTTTCGATTTTCCTTATTTTGTTCTTGTTTGTAATGAAAAACATAATGATGTGATCTGTCTGTATAGGTATCTACCAGTAATATTAGTTCTAGTGAGTGGGTATCTTGTATTTTAATTTATGTCCTTATGAGACAGCAAAGCAAAACAAACAAATAGATAATAAGCATCAATTTCATGCCGAATGTTATCTAAGGGGTTGAAAAAGACTAGGCCATATTTATAATAATGTTTGTTTCCCCTCCCCTGGGTCTACTTTCTGAAAAGGACCAGACATGCAGGTGATTTTTATTATTATTTTTTTTAAATTCTTATGAAACACTTATGAAAAAGTAGATTAGGACATCAATAGTAATTTTTGATACTAGAGTATACAATCTGCAAGGATTGGCTAACTTTGCTTTCATATAAATTATGGAATGGCATGTGTACTTTCATGATTCTATACAGTCAACCAAAAGTTAAGCATCACCTTGGTTTTGATAATATTTATTTCTTTGGACAAACAAAAAATGGTTTAGATGTTTAATTTGCTTCTAAACCTTTATTTCTTTATTAAATATGAATCAACTACCTTTATTAAACCAGTGATCCGAATTGACTAAGGACATTTAGGGTACATATTGACCAAATCAAAAATGGGCGAAAAATCAACAACACAAAAGATTTTTCAAGTTTCACTTTGAGATCTTTTTTACACTCTTTTCAAAATGATACAAGTATAACTTTTAATCAGATGAATTATGAGTACATTAACTGTCATTTAACATTAAGATCATTAGTATCTGGTACATGTATAACCTCTGCCACCTCATTCCCCTGACCAAACGCCGAAACCTATAATATGGAAACCTCTGTCACTCATCAATAAGAGCGACCCATAATTCATTCAGATTTTGACATTTCTGTTGTCTCTGATTGATTTTACAACCGATCAAGTCCCATACATGTTTGATCAAGTTCATGTCCAGTGCCATGGAGGGCCATGGAAATGTTTCAATGAACTCTGCTTCAATATAGTCCCTTATAATCCGTGCTTAATGTGGCCGAGCGTTGTAATCTTGGAACAATGGTTTGTCTGCAAGTGCATGATTCTCAAAATGAGGCAAAACAAGGCTCTCCAAGATTTTTTTGGCCACCCCTGAGGGTGGCAGGGGTATAGGAATAGGTCATTCAGTTTCTCTGCCTGCAGGTAGAACCCCTGCTAAAGGGGCATCCATTAGTTCGAGCGGGATGTATAAATAATCAAACTCCCCTTCTAGAAGGTTGTGACGGGGAAAGAATAGGCACCAGGTATCTCTGTCCTTGAGGCACTAGTCCTCTAAAAGGGGCGTCCCTGATTGTGGGGGA
>JAULBM010341835.1:0-12547 GCA_032357055.1 Geukensia granosissima
CGTATATGCCTGGCCTTAGTTATCTCTTTGCTTATTTAACTAACTTATTTAAATTATAGATGACCCATTTAAAATATGTCGTCATTGAACTTGTTATAAATATTGTTTAAATTGTATTATTAACATTTAATTAATATAATTTTATATATTTTTAATTCAATGACAGTGGTAACACTTCTTGTTATGTGATGTAGGGTATAAACGTATGAATACGTTGAAGATCATCACAACAGGAATATACAAAACGGAACTTGCAATTCCCGCGGATTTGCAAAATACCTTTCCATATCATATATTTTGTGTGGGTTATTTATAATTTCTGTTTATTCATAAAATTATTATTATATTTATTTATGTAAAATTTGCATTCTGAATTCTTTTGGGTTCATCTTATAAATAAGTTAGGTAATTTAAGTCACTAGAAGTCCTAATACACAGTGTCAGTCGTTACAGTGTTAAGTGTAATGCTCGTTTTGAGACGACCACCGAATGCGATCGCCTTGAGGGAAAAAATCTACCTGCAAAGTTAGCGGTCGTTTTCCTTAAGCTTATCGGCCACTTCCTTAATTTTAGCGAACCACCTTAAAATTACCGGGTTTCCCTTAATTTTACAGAACCATCCTTAATCTCATCGAACTTACCTTAAAAATTAAGGAAGTGCCGCTACAATTAAGGAAGGGGCGAGGAGATTAAGGAAAAGCGTTTACTAGTGTTAATAAATTGTTTTTCGGACTACAACGATTTCATGAACCTAGTGCATGATATCTTATATGAGAAGTTTTAGTAGTCTGTTGTACGATTCACTTCAGATTATCTATTGTTCATTATTGACACAAATAAATAAACTAATTAATAACAAAAATAAAAATAAATAAATATAAATAAATAGGTAGATAATACGTCCAAGTAAAGCCTACCCCCAAGACCATCCCCGTTGGGTGGTGATCAATGTGAATATTCTGTTTTATAAGACAGCTCCAGTTTATTGTTTTGGTAATTATTTTCAAGTTTCAATTTCTTATGCAAATAAATAAAACAAAGAATTAATTAATGAATGAATAAAAAAAATGAAATGAATCGAATGGCTTGTGTAAATTTACCGTTGGTTACGAATCAACACGGTTACGAAACGACCCAGTTACAAAACCACCCGGTAACAAATCGACTGACATCCTTTGTTACAAGTACATTTTGATAAAATTCTGGTAAGTTCAGTATTATTTTACAACTAAAAGTTTTTCATTTGGAGGCGATTTTTGGCTTTTCACAAAGAGTGGTTGAAGGTCTTGTCAATTCCCTCTGTTTTTGGAGGGGTTTTGTTGTGGTTGTAGTGCAGTCTCTCTGAAATTTACTCCATTTATTTTTTTACCCTCATACAATAAAGAAAACAGCAGTAAACCAATATAAACATTTACTTTTGGATAAATCTGGATGGTTATGGGAAATATGAATTGTAGTACAACTGAGTGATGTTTCTCATAGCATATGACTCAATTTATACGAGTAGCACGACGACCTTTAGATATGTATATCTTAATATAGCTATTTGTGTATTATATATGTCTTCCCATGGTACTGTCTATCATTTTACTGAGAGTTTCTGTTCGTCTCTTAGGTATCTTCACAGCCGTAGTTTTTTCTAATTCTGGCATTCAGCAAACCTGACAAATTGTAAGAAAACGTGCTTCATATGCATTACTGGCAAATAAGCTCTCCATTTACCTTTTTCTGTTGTACCTTTTTTCTTAATTAGGAATCTGTTAAATGGCTTTTTTAGTTGTAGGAAGAAAGCTAAAAAGACAAGAACGAAAACCAATTATCATCACAAAATGGACCCTTTGCATCGGAGCAGAAGATCTATTAGTAGTGATTCCCTAATATTTGCCAAACGATATGTATTTTCTAATGAATTAAACCCATTTAGACCGAGGTACCAAATTTACGATGAGGAATATAAGTGGTATGACTACTTTGGTTAATACAAATATGTTAACAAGAATCCATGTGCTTACCATAGCGGGTAAAACTAAATGTGATCGCATTCTTCGTTGAAAATCGGAGATTCGATATCTAATTTCAAAAACTGAAACCACAACAACAAATTGTTATCAGAGTAAAATTATGGTGAAGGATGATTTTGACATATTTATTGCCATTTTACCTACATGTTAAATAATTTATTTTTGAAAAAATAACTTACAAGAGGTTGTTGTAACTGAAACATTTTAATTGCATCTTTTTAGATTTTAAGTTTTTGTTTTATTGTTGTTATTCATACATTTATGAAAATGTTTATAAAAGACCCATCAACTTGCCGAATTTGTTTGATTGGATTTGGTTTGAGTGTCGAGGAATAGTTATTGGGCAGAGCGAACGCATTACATCTGCATGATAAACCATACGCTGACTCATTATCTTGTATTGCTTATATCAAATCGTATTGGTTATTAAATTGTTGTAAAAAGCTGTACTTTGCATGTATTTCTTTTAGGACCTAGCATGTTTGATGAAAAACTAGCAACATCAGGGAGAGGATATGTATAATGTTGTCGTAACTTGTATCCAATTATGTTTAAACTAGGAATGTTCTTGGGAAGAACATGACTTTTCACAATTATAACAAGATATTTTATTTCCAATCATGGAGCCCATTACTGAGCATTATAAATCAATAACATAAAGTACACATATGATTTGAAAATTGATGTAAATAAAGAAACAAAAATATAAATTTACAGCATCAAAATTAAGACAACACAGATTATGATAACATGAATTTTGGAGACACACTGTATTTTTTCCTTCAGCTCAAGGGAGAGACAACCCTTTTACATATAATAAATCCTTTAAAAAATGCAGATTTTATAAGTTTTCTTTCTTTAAATAACTCTACTAACAGTTTAGATGTTAATGAAATTAATTCTTTATTTTCATTTGATAATAGCCATATAAAATTGCCTTCTGTTGATAATTTATCAAAGTTTTTGTTTATTTTTTAATCATATTAAAATATTGAGTTCTACAGTTAAGTAAAGATGGACAATTCATAAGAGAATGGAACTCGTCTTCTATATTTGCATTACAAATATCCTATCTAGTTGCAGGACATACCTCCAGAATTGCAGATACAGGTGGAGACATGAACAGTTTTACACCCCCTTGCGGATGTACTCGAGATAGAATGCAGGAATAAAATATCGAAGCACTAACATGTATGAATATCACAAACCTTCGGACGAACCCCGCCCCCTTAAAAACCAATAAGCACCAATTAACTTGCAATAAAGATTGAGGTCCTAAAAACAGGACTTTCTGAAATGCATTAACAGTGCCAGGAAATGGCTAGATTGCAGAATTTTGCATCAAATACCCCAGACCCCGACCGTGAAGGTCGCCTTTGCGAAGTAATCGATCCCCCCCCCTTGAAAATTTCTGGCTACGGGCACGGATCCATACAGTTTGTAAGACTTCATCATCAAGAAAAGTCGGCCTACATAATTAAGCATCAGCATGGGTTTTGAGAGCAGACCTGAAGAAACCTTTGCGGCATGGTTTTTCCAGATGTGGTCTATACAACCTTGATGCCAGATATTGTGTTGTGGCCAGGAATGCAGCATGTGGGACTTGTCACATACTTTAATCTGGGATTAAAAAGTGTTTTTTTAATCCTAGCTTGAATAAACTTATATAACTTAACATATTGTGTTTGTGTTTAAATATTGCCAATTAGTCCCATCATTATTGCAATTACAAGCATGGGTATTCTAAGATCTTCCTGGGATTAAGAAACCGTGACAATTTTAGTCCCAAGATCTTCTAACAAAAACAAATATTTATTTGTCATCACGATGGCCCATTGGGAGCAGAAAATGTTTGCACAATTCTAATTAAAGAATAGATCTACAAACGATTGCATTTTATTACATAATTATTAATTATCAAAAAACATTAATAAGAATATAATTATTAACTTGATAAAGGCACAACTCTGGAACATTAATTGTTAACAATGTCTGGGATCAAAACACAGGCACTTGTTTCTATCCATGCCTGGTCTGGTCAAACAGTATAAACAAAGGTTTATACTGTAAAGGTTTATACTCATTACTGTTTGACACAGACCAGGCATGGATAGAAACAAGTCCCTGTGGATCAAAAGAGTCAGCAACAGTATACTGGTATACCAGTAGGCCTACAGTAGTACAGGAAATCCACAGTGGCCAATAAATCTTTCAATCTTTTTCTGCAATGTTCATAATTTCGATGCCAATTGATTGATCAGAAGTTATTAACGTCCTACACAGCAAACTAATGCTCTATATAATCTATATATTCTCCTGAACTGTATGGGTTATCTCTCTTGAATGACGTCAACATTATGGAGACTTTTTAGAGAGGTGTGTTGCAGAACATAACATTAGTCTATTTCCATAAATACATTGATCATATACTCATGAGTAATGAATTTGACGAGAAGATAATAGAGCCTAGCACGATGATTTAAAGATCTGTGACAATTTTGATATTTGTCATTTACGAAAAAAACCAAATTGACTGACAAAACTAAATCGCAGATCGATGTTTTTGTGAAACCGGAAACAAAACAAATCATATTTATCGGTATATTCTCAGCCTGGACGTAAGTAATTCTGTCGCTGAGTGAACAGATAATCAGAAAAATGGGGAGTGGATAAGAAAGGGGGAAATCCTCATCTCAATTTTGAGATTTCTGTTATCTTGACTCAACTTCTATTCGGTGATCACAGGTGTGACACACAATTACTGACAAGTTTGTACTATAATTTTGAGTTATTTTAATGTGTCAGTAATTGTATTTAAATTATTTTCCAGGATTTTACACACACACACTGGCACTTGTTTCTATCCATTACAAGGTCTGTCATGTCCGTGACAAACAGTATACAGGTATATACTGTTTGTCACATTTGGAGATGGACAGAAACAAGTGCCTGTGTGTTTGTGCCAACAAAAATCAAAATATCATAACATGCCAATTTCTCTGATATTTAGGAGTCAACAGTATGATGTTAGTCTTTGATCAAACAATTATTACAAATAATTTTTAATATCAAGTGTGATTTCATTTTAATAATTCATGTTAGTATAATATGATAAAAAAATTAATTAAAACTTTGATTAATTATCAACAGAAGGCAAATTTATATGGTTATTATCAAATGAAAAAAAATGATCCCATTAACATCTAAACTGTAAGTAGAGTTATTTAAAGAAAGAAAATGTATAAAATCTAAACATGCTAAATTAACATTTTAAGGATTTTTATTAGATATACATGGGGTTGTCTCTCCCTTGAGCTAAAAAAATTTGTGTTTCCAAAATTTCTTCAATGATAATCTGTGTTATCTGACTTTGATGTCATAAATATATATTTTTGTTTCTTTATTTACATCCAATTAACAAATCATTTGTTTACTTTATTTTCTTTATGTAATTGATTAATCATGCTCAGTACTGGGTTCCATGATTGGAAAATAAAATATCTCATAAGTGGAATTGAACAAAGTTTAATAATTCCAGTTAAAGTCTTGAACAATACTTCAGATACAAAGCTAAAAAAATTTTAGCATGAAAGTCAATAAAAAACACATGCGGGCATTCAACAAATAATTTCCTGACTGAGAATGCATAGTTGCACTGTTTCAGGCTTCTTGAAATATTGGTGAAGGGCCATTGTTTAAGATTGGAGGAAATTTATTTGGTAGACTTAAATCTTTGGAGTTAAACATCAGTGTTAACATTTTCACTCTTTCAGCTTAAAAAGTTATACTGTGTTGTATATGCATAACATGATGTTGTAATTAATCATAAATCAAGTGTAAACTATTTCTTTTCATAACAAATTGTTTCTTGATGGTTGAAAAAACTAAGGGTCAAATCCAGACCACCAAACTCTTCCAAATTTATTGCTTTTTTATTGGATTTCATGCCACTTTCAATAATATTTTAATCACACATGTCATATCACAGGGATCAGTTTTTTGTTGAGAGAAACTGGAGAGAACCATCAACCTTCGACAGGTATCTGATGAACCTTAACACTACACCTTCTTTTTATTCTAGAAGAATCAATTCTCTGAAAAATACAATAAATAAACTCATAAATATTTGACAACAATAAATTATTTAAACAATAATTTACCGACAATAAAATTTGAAGATGCAAAATAAAATAATAAAATAACTTTATGAATAACTGACAATATATCTACTAAATCTTATGTGACAATCAAGAACATGTTTAAGTATAAAATTAAGTGATTAATCTTACCATATATGATATCTTTCCATCATGTTTGTGAACCCACATATACAATTAGACAACTGACTAGTAAACAGTGTGAACATATGTAACAGTACATACAAGGTCATGAATATCTACAACAAAGTCTATAAAACAATTAAGCGCCGCTAACGTTATACAGTAAAGGTTGACATGAAAGCGTAAAAGTACGTGTTCACTTAATTAACTGGTAAAAACCCTTATACGTAGGACTTTTATACAATGTAATAAATTATTGTAAATTAAGAATCTAACTATGATTCTTACAATTATGTTTTAACCTTTCAGCTTCGTAACCTGGGAAAACCTAGTAATAAATATGGCTGCCTATGGTAAAGGAGAATTTGATGGTTTTTCATCATATCAGTCTGGAGGTAGAGGTATGTATAAACATTCTGCAGAACTACATGTATAAATCCTGTGTCTTTCAAAGTAGTATATGAAGAGAACTTTTCATCAACATAAACCTGGTATTCTGTTATTCACTTAGCACTAAGATTGCTAATTATTTTATGGGTAAGTAATAATGTCTATCATGAAACTTTTTTCTATTACATTTCTATTACATTAGTTTATACAAGGAAACAGTGTTCAGACAAGATATAACTATATTGAAACATACATATTTTTATTAATTTTGAATGATATGACTTGCTATTATCTCTGCTGGAGGAAGATTGGAGAGCTTGGCATAATTTGTCCAATCCCATCTTTTCTAAACAATTAAAATGTGTTTTAATAAAAGTAATGTCTTTATCTGATGGAAGTGTTTACTGTTTCATTACAAATGTTTGTTGTTATCATGTCTGTTGTAGGAAATGAAGGAGGAAGTGAATTTAACAGACTTTCCAATACTATCGGGTCTAATATACAGAAAATCACACAGAATGGTGAGTTCATATACAGTCCTCAGGACTGTGATCTTTTTACATGTGACATAGAAGAAATGAAAGATATGGCTGAAAGTTCATAAAGCAATAAAATTGTATATGCCTGTTTAAACAGCAAAAGAATAAATTTCTTATTTTAGGCAAATTAATTCCCTTTTTTGGGAAACCATTGTTAAAACCATATTATTCTCCTAAAGGTTAATATAAAACGATTTTAAAGAATAAATGGTTTTTTCATACCCCTACCCTTTTCTGATGAAAGTGTTACCTTAACAGACATAGTTTTCATGGGCTAATCTAGAGGTCTCCACAAAGGCTTTTAACAATGGTGGAATTCCACTTCTTGTGATGAGAAATATACACATTTTTGTTATGGTATTGTTTTTTTTTGGTTAATCAAAAGTTTTTTGGTTTTTTTTGCAACAACTGATTGATTTAATAATTTGGTATGTAATCATACTTCAATGCCAAAAATATGTCTTCTTATTGACAGTACAGCAAGATTTCTTTTCATACATTTCAGTATCACAAATTCAGAGACTTGTTGGTACAATAGGAACATCCCAGGACTCACCAGAAACCAGAGACAGAATGTAAGTTCACATTCAAATTTTGATGAAAAACCCTGTCATGAGGCATGATATGTTAGATTTTTTTGTGTAAGCAGAATTATTAAAATTGTAAATAAGATGTCCTTAAACAAGTCACAATGAGTATCTTAAGTAAATATATAAGAATAATGTTTATAATTTTGAAAGATATTCATTGCTGATTTTTATGGTAAAGACTAATAGTAATTAGCAAAAATATGGCGAAAGTTATATACACGAAAAGAGGATAGTGACCGTATATACATTTCTTATATTACATAATATATTTCAAATTATATATTTGTGGTAATAACTTTCACAATAGTCTGGCAATTATGTCAAGATTATAAAATTAAAGTTGAAAATTAAAGACAGAGAGGACAGAGATTAGGGACATTACAATGTTAATCTATCTTATTGTATTTTACAGCCATCAGTTGACACATTATACCAATCAGTTAGCCAAGGAAACTAATGTAGATCTGAAGTCATTTGCACACCTGCATGTCCCACCTTCAGAACAGGTAAGTACAGGGATGTTTCTTTATCTTTTTAAATGGGAATAAAATCCATGAATTAGGAATTTTATTTACAAAAAATAAATATGGAAAATTTTATCAGCATGTTTATTTTGAAAAAAAAACAATATTTCTAATAAAACTGGTTTATTTAATTTTCAGTAGTCAGATGCAGATGAGATCTGATTTTATCCCTAATTTGATGCAATTCCCTTCAATCTGTACACGTCAACTAGCACAGATAAAAAAATTATTGGCTTGTTGTGAAGGATGCCTCACATTGTCAAGCATTTATGTCACATGCTTTGTCTTCATGCGCATCTTTTCATAAATGAAATAGATCTGACTTCATTCATAAAACCAAACAACGTCTTGGGCTACGGGGTCACTGAATTTTTTTCGTGATAATGTCAGTACAAGATTCAAAATGTCCTATATTCTATATATATATCTGTCATTTGTCCCTTTGTAAGCCTTTGGTGAGTGTTTATGAGATCCCTTGGTAGGAGGGTAATGTGAGCTTTTGCTTAGTATGTAGTGGGAAACATCTTTGCTTAGTGTGTAATGAGAACCATTGATAAGTATGTTATGTGAGCCATAGATAACTGTAACAAGGGTTTTTGATAATTGTTATGTGAGCCTTTGATAAATGTGCAAGTGTGATTTTGATAAATGTGTAGTGTGAGCCTTTGATAGTGTGTAATATGAGCCTTTGATAGTGTTTAATATGAGCCTGTGATAGTGTGTAAAATGAGATTTGATTACTGTGTAATGTGAGTCTTTGATAGTGTGTAATGTGAGTCTTTGAAAGTGTGTAATGTGAGTCTTTGATAGTATGTAATGTAAGCCTTTGATAGTGTGTAATGTGAGCCTTTGATTTTATGTAATGTAAGCCTTTGATAGTGTGTAATGTGAGCCTTTGATAATTTTGTTGATCAGCAGGTAAAAATAAAATGTTTTCAGTGACAATCAAACTAAAACAATTTGGTTGGCATTGTTATTTTTGTTCCTAAACAGTTCATGACATAAATCTTAAGTTAAATGTATTTGTTAAAAGAGAAGGTCCAGTAAGATTCGTTTTCGGCCCAGAAATTTGCACATTATAAAAACCTTAGAAAAATATTATTTTAAAGTGTTTGTTGAATTGAAAAATAAATGCTCTTACTATGTACAGCATTTTTTTTTTTGGTATAAAAGTTCATGTTATCAAGTTTCTGACGTCATTAAATACGTTGATTTCCCCTGATTTTTTTTAGGATTTTGTCTCTAATAGTATTGGCCGCATGTGTGTTACACCAAAATATTAACACTTATGACTTTACTCATTAAACTACATTATATATGTAAAAATTAAGGGGTAACAAATGTGCGGCCAATTCTGAAATGGCTAAAAACGAGTATAAATAAGCGCTTTTCGGCTTATTTGTTGGAGTTTCCATTTTGGGCCGAAGTTTGAGCAGTTATAATCACTAAATCTGACAAACTTTATTATAAAGGTGTATTATAAAAGTAAAGATATGATATTATAGTTTGCAAAAAATATATAATTTTAAATGAATGCTAAACTTTATTTTTGAGTTTGAAAAGGATCCTTATTGAACCAACCCTTTTATATCTTACTAATTCCTTTTTCAGTCAAAATGGAAGATGCAGCGAGATCGTTACACAGAAGAGTTTAGTAATGCATTAACAAATTTTCAAACCACACAAAGGACTGCTGCTGAGAAAGAAAAGGCCAGTGTTGCCAGAGCAAGGGCTCATTCATCAAGCAGGGTAAAATCTTGCTATAGATCATAAACTATGTTGTATAAAAATAAGAAATGTGATGTCAGTGAGATCTCATTATATTTATACCTATGACTTATTGATCTAAAAGTCTTAAACAAAGTAGTAAGGGTAGAATACCATTTTCATGATGACCTCTTAACTGCACCAAATGAATCACATGTAAAGTGACATGTCCAACAACAAACTGTCTGTAAGCATGCCAAAAAACAACCAACACAATATACATAAGGGGGAGATTTGGGGGAAAGTGTCAAGGATACCATACTCAATCTCCATAAGTTATAGAGGATAGACTTTAGAGGTCCTCACAAAGCCATCAACAAGGTTGGAATCCCACTGCTTGTGACAAGCTTTAGATAGTTTATATGTAAAATAAGTCAAATCTTGGCTCATTGTTTTATATATAAATATAATAGGACATCTAACAAACAGCCACAGCTCCTGACTCAGGAAACCTACAAACAAGTTACATAAAGATAAATCTAGTTCTGTTGTCACCATCCACCACATTTCTATCAAGGCAAAATTTATGAAAAATAAAAATTGTCAAAAACCAAATTATAATAAATAAGAAATATTAATCTAAGAAGATTCAAGCTGAAGTTACTGTCTTATTCATATGAGGTAATTCTTTTTCAGCCACCATTTGAAGATGATTCTAGAGATGACTTTGCATCACCTGGGTAGGTACAAAACTTCAAATATAACATGTACAGTGTTTAAAATTACCTATACCAACTAGAATACTTATCTACTTTTCTATTATACTTATTCCTGTGATATAGCTTATACCAAGAATTAAGCTTTTGAATAGTGTTTGGAAACCAGTCACAAAAGCACATGATCAAGCTGAAACCTCAATCTGATTGAAATAAGATCTTGGTACACTTGTTCACTTTGTTTTCAAACCAAGATGACACCTCTTTCTACTTTTTGTTGAGATGACCTTTTATGTTAGCCAATGAAATTTCAGTTAACTCATTAGGGTAAGTCATTATGAACAAATCTAATTATTTTGCAGAATGGAGCATCATCAGAATATATTGATATGTTTACCGAGATCTTATTTAATCTGATTGGTTAGAACCCTGCTGTCAATAAATTAAAAATTGATCAAATGTTTGATTTCATTTTCATAAATAGGAGATCAGATATGAATACCCTCAATATTCAAGTAATAAAATCCTAGCATGTTTGCTGAATTATTTAACCCTTCCTAAGGGCATGCAATTTAGTAGCAAGTTGTGTTTCCCTGAAATTTGTCTTACAATAGACCAAATTTTAATGAAATATTTATTCACTAGAAAATTTGAGAAAACAGATAGTAATCTGCAATTTTTCTTTCTGCTGTATAACACTTAAGTTATTCTAAAAATATCTGGGAGGGACACTTAAACTTTTCATTGAATTTTTTAATATGGTTGAGTGATTTTTTGTCTTGCTTGCCACAAAAAGTCACAAAGGCAAGACATTGGGATACTGTTTCTGGCGGTGGCGTCAACAACTATTTTTCTGTATTTACAGTCGCCCAGAATTCGTTAATTGCAAATACAGTGCTATTTGTGGTCGAATTTGTTACATTCCTTTTGAAAAAAATTAGGTGTTGATTGCACTTCTGTTGCAGTTGTACTTTTTGGATAAGCAGTTATCATATTTGGGAGGAAAAATGCAAGGGTCGGGTGGAGATTTTTAATTTTTTTCCAAAACTGCACTAAAAACTTCTGGGGTTGTGGGTTAAAAAAAGGTAGGTCAGGTAACCGGAAACAAAAATTTTTTACGCCTTAGTTTATAGTCCCTCTACATAACCAATTATGCATGAGGGATCACCTGTTTTTCATAAGCAGTTTCTTCAGCCCCAGCCAGTAGTTTTAGCCACTTGATATTTGGTATGGAATTGCATCCATGTCAGTACACTTCAATATCGCACCTAGTTGATAGCAACGCCTACTCAGTCAGGCATGAGAAATCACTCTTAGATTGTGCAAGCAGTTTTACAGCCCTAACCAGTACTCTTAGCCCCTTGAAATTTGGCATGGAGTTGCATCTATATCTTGATTCCACACACAATTGATGGTCCTGCCTCCTCAGTCATGCATGAAAGGCCTATGTGACAAATAAATTGTAACTTTTACCTGCATCGCCAATGTTGGAAGCAGGTATAGGCGTCAGGTCACTCCGTCCGTCCCAATAAACTTGTCATTGCAACTCTCTGAAACTACTGATCCGATTTTTATGAAACTTTGTATGTAGATAGGACATCATATTTAGTTGTGCATATCACCAGGAAATTTTGATCTCCTGATTTCTATGGGAGTTATGCCCCTTGGAACTTAGAAAATAGTCATAAATGACCTTGTCAGCCCAACTCCTCTGAAACTACTGATCTGATTTTTATGAAACTTGGTATGTAGATAGGACATCATATGTTGTTTTGCATAT
>JAULBM010341846.1:0-12547 GCA_032357055.1 Geukensia granosissima
ATTAGCTTAAGCTAATGGGGTCATCCTCTTTAAATAAAGATTATTATTATTATTATTATTATTATTATTATTATTATAGGGGCAAGCATTTAGCCTTGTAACTTGCCGCCTACTAACCACTCAAAATGAGCTGTTACAAAGGGTCTTTAGCGTGCTTGGGACGTGACATTTGCTTAACGCGGGGCGTTTTAACGTCTCCCTCTGGACGGATTGTGTATTTATATATCCACCACAACCAGTGACGCCCTTTTTAGATTTTTGAGGACTAGTGCCTTCAGGACGATGATACTTAGTCCCGATTCTTTTCCCGGCACAACCTTTACGAAGGGGACTTCAAGCATTTATACATCCCTCCCGAACTAACGGACGCCACTTTAGCAGGGGTTCTACCCGCAGGGTTAAAACTATGCACGATTATGGAGATCTGAATAAATCCCTTAGACGGAGGTGAAAAAGGAAAGGAGGAAGCATTTTCGGCGCGGCGACAGTTACAGTGACAACCAGTTCTTGGAGAAATTTACAGAGAGTGACGTTTCTGACGTCGGATTGATTCGCATACGATGGGAACAAGTGATGCAACAAGTGGGTACAGAGACCTCGCTTGGAATTAAGTAGGGAGTGGATCGTATGGTCATTGAAAAAAAATCAAGGACCATAAATACAGCCCTTAAGTTGATGAAGTCATCGATTTTCAACCAGAGAACTATATATATGGAAGCCGAAGCCATGTGTCACAGACCCGTAGTTTTTCTAATGTTCCACAGGTAAGTTTGTAGACCAAATCCCAACACGGAAGGGGCCGATGGCTTCGCTTATCTCGATTAGTAAAGATGACTTTGATAAGCAAGTGGCGATTTCGGGTCAAATTATCAAGACGCCATCACACCAGGAACCCGGTGACCGGTGCCCATACAATCAGTGACAGTTCAGGGGATTTCCCCCTTCGCATGCCATATCCTTTAATTCAAGTTCAGAGAGGCTTAATAAGGCACACTTTACCCATGAAGAGTAGAGCGTCACAGACGTAGTTGCTTGCAAACGGATAGCCTGACTATATTTGACTTAGTGTGTCCGCCATTACTAACACCGTTTCCATGACTACCCCAGCTGATGAGTCATTATTTCCTGACATGTTCCCAAATATAATCATCTCTGGTGGTTTCTTACGCCCAATGGAAAGATTGATTGATTGTTGTGCTCTTATGACCTTGGCAAGATGGGTACATTTACATGTATGCAGACTACATGCATATGCGTATTTCATGCTTGATACTGTATATATGATCAAAGTACAATAAAAACATAATTTTTTAATTTTTTAATTCAAAGCAATTATAACAAGCGCTAAGTTTGTTAAAATAAAAATAATACAAACTCGAATTTTAAAAGCTTGCTGCCCCCGAGGCCACCCCACCCCGGCTAGCCTTTTAATTATTTATTGGTTGATGACTTGTTCTCGTCCTGAATATGCATGAAATATTTGCCACCGTACGTTAAACAACAATTAATCAATCTTGACCCACAGAGCTGACCCTGCGCGATCCCCAGGTAAGGCCACAATTTTAAACAAGTGAGACCTAATGATGTCTGCACCTGCGTCGCTCGCAGCTATATCATTTATAAAATTTTGAAATAATTGTTAACATAAACAATTTTAAAATAAAAAATAAGCTTGTCATCACAACTCTTTTGAAACTACTCAATGGATTTCAATAAAGCAAGTCACCACATAGACACATATAGGTCAAGGTGAACTACGTTGATCAAGTTTCATTAACATACCATATATATCAAGCACCTAAGAAATAGACTTTAACAAAAAAAACTTGAACAAAGTCAGAACCAATGATTGAATGAACAAGGGTAAATCTATGTCCCTTTTTTCTTTTGTGATCAGGGCATGACAAGTGGGATAATGATGGTCTGCATTTGTTTGAATTAACCATATCTGTTTTTTTTTAATTGTTACTTGAAAACAGAAGACAAAAGTATTACTTACAACATTTTTATTCAAGTAAACATATATCATCTGAACTGAAGTTAAAAGAGTCTGTGGATTGTGCATGTTGTATCTTGGTCATAATAATATACACTGTGTATAAACTGTGCCAATGGTTCTTGGTTTGTGTACACTTGGTCTAGCAGAGATCCTTCAAGTGTTTAGCAGATGTGATCACTTACTGGTATACCTTTCTACTTAACATGGTTTCTGTGATATTTTGTGCTGATGACAGATAATCTAAATTAAATTCCCCACATATTACACACCACTTGTCGACATGAGCACTGATTAACAAATCTAGCTCAGAAGCAACATCTGCATATGGCTTTTCGGTAGGAGATAAGTAAACAGCTATAATGTAGTCAAATTCAAGATGCAAAATTTGGAATCCTGGCTTCTCAATGCGTTTTGACTGCAAAAAATTGTGATCTCTAGTAAATAGCTACTCCTTTTCCTCTTCCTGAACCACATATTTTTTAACTGAAGGTGTTGAAATATTTGCATCATCTTAACATGCTTTCCATTTTTAAGATAAAACATATTATATCTGAAGACATCAAAGTGAAATCATTTGAGAGGTCTGGAATATGCTTCTTAAGAGATGTTATATTGAGTGCACAAACTTTCAGAATGGAAGAATTTTCTAATCGCAATTGCTCTACTCGCTTACTGATGGCCTTTTTCGACAATTTTTTTGTATCTTCTAATGCTTCAGGGCTGACTTTTATTACTTGGTCGGAACAACTTATTAGGTATAATTGGTCAAACGACATTACTCTGCCAAACAAAACATAAGCCTGAGCTCGAGCCAATATTGATTCCAATGTCCTACTAGAGTGACTGGAGGCATAATGGTTTGTCCTTGGAATTTGTGTACTGTTGAGGCCCATGAAAGTTTGATTGGATATTGAACAACCTTAGCATTAGCAGCATGTTCTTTTCGAATACTTTCCTAACTGTAAGAAAAAGATATCTTTCCAATTGGAGTGAGATAACTTTTTTCCTTTTGAGAATTTCTGATTCTAATTCTTAATTGTCAAATTTGACAAGTATCTGTTGTGCACTATTATTGTTCATTACAACATGTTTAATTTGGCCTTGAGTACCGTTTGTTAATCTGTCTGCAGTATCAACATTATATGTCAACATCATCCTAGCATCCTACTTTATTCCGAGTTTCTCCAGGAAAGGAGTGTCATTAACGCGTCCATCTTTACTAATGCTGGGTTTAAAGTTGCCTCTTGCTGAATGTATGTTGATTGCAGGTATAACATATTCCTATCCAGGTAAGATAGCCAGTCTGTGATTATTAAAGTCATTGACATCCTTGTTTTTCCGAATAAATGAATTGAATCCATAGAATAGGCAGATGTGACTCGAGATTGAAGGATTTCTAGATCAGTGTTTGTGTGTATACCCATCCTTACACGATTAAGAAGTTCTGCATAATCTTTGTTATCTCCTTGTCTGTGGTTGGTCTTAAGTTCTACAACTTCGAACAGACTCCACAGCGATCGAACTGTGTAGGACAATGCAAATGATGGATTTCTAGGTTCATCAAAGGGCCATCGTGCCTTAAAAGGTTGTAACTGCATAAGGTCTCCAAAAAGTAGTATTGATACAACACAAAAATCTTTCTTGTTTTCCTTGATCTCTTGAAGCCTCAGATTTAGCTGATACAACATATCTGCCTTCACCATTGATTACTCACCAACTTTTAGAATTTGCAGATTAGATAATAGATTTCTTTGCAAGTCGCGTTGCTTATCAGGTAGGCTTTAAAAGTCATTTCAAAAACTGAGTTTTAAAGACGAATGTATGGTGAGTCCTGATATATTGGTAGCAGCAGTTCCTGTTGGAGCAATTCTTACGATCAGTGGATGGTCAGAATGTCTTGAGAGATTTCCGCAAGTCTTTGCAGTATGATATTACTTTATCGAGGACATATCTCTGGTCACAATCTAATTGTTGTGTCAATGAAGGCATTGATTCCTTATCTGATATATCACGTCTCTTGAATACAGTTGTTTGTCCATTGATAGAATGCATATCATCTATGTCTGAGATGCCTTCAGGATTTCGATCGTGTTGAGGATTTATCACATCTCCAATATGTTATGCCCTGAAGTCTGAAGCTGTGTTTAGTAACAGTTGTGATTCCTGGACTGAATTCATGTGTGGAAATAATCTTTCTATAATAATTCTTGAACAAAAGGGATGTGCTGTCTGTAAGTTTCATACAATTCCAAACACTTTTCGAAATTGTCATGAAATAGCTCATCTTCTGTTCTCCACGGTAAATAAAACAAGTCTAAATATAAAAACTCATGATACTCTGTATCCATTCTAAATCTATGCTTTCTTAGAACAGCTTTAGTCTTTCTAACCTTCATATATTATTTAATGTAGTTTGGAAGAAATGTATTTATCATTCCAGGTGATATTAACTTGTATTCACTCTCACCACGAAAATCATCAACGAACAACACACTTTGACCATTTTTTTTGACACAGTTCATACAGATTTGAAAATTGTGCAAAAAAAATATGTTCTTTAGATTTTGGTCTACATGAATATCGATCATGTGGCATATGTTCCTTCTTTGCCAGCAACGGAGACGAGTGTTCCTGCTTGAAGATATTCTTGTTCCGAATCACTGTCATTATTAACCACTTCATGGTTATCCTCAGCAACTTTCTGTTTGTTTGTTTGTTTGTTTGTTTGTTTGTTGATTGCTTTACGTCCAGTGGCAAATATTTCATGCATATTCATGACAAGTTCGACAATTATCAATATTGAAAAAAGGGTTGGATAGGACACAACAGGCCAACGGTTTTTGACTGCCACTGAAAAAAGGAGTGATGGGTATGAACGGAAAATTTAGCCTTTTGAAGCGGCATTAGCCTTCTCTTTTTCGAAAACTAAAAAAGGGGTCTTTAACGTGCAAGGAGCGTGGCACTCTCCAAACACGTCACCCACTATGGTCAACGGCCAGGAATCTGGCAACCCCCCAACGAGAGGGCTTCCCCTATCCGCCACCTAAAATTCGCGCTGGGTCAGCTCTGTGGGTCGAGCTCTGTGGTACCAACAGCAGAAATGGATAATGCTTTGTATTAGTCATCTTCTCTAACTTTTGCCATTTTAAGAACATCATTTATTGTATAGTTATCTAACTCATCATCTTCCAATGTGTTGAGAACATTTTTGACCGAATCTAATGTTCCCTTGTGTTAATGTATTCAATTTCAGAATCAAAGTCACCCTTGTCAAGAGATTGCTCTATTATTGTCTTTTTACTTTGAAATTTTGGATAACCAAATCGACATGCGGTTGAATACTGTTTGCATGAGTGAGAATGTCTGTAAATTTGTACCTCAGATACTATAAGAATAACGTCAGCATCATCATAATTTTTTGTAGGGAATAACTTGTGAATTTATCAACAAAACTTGCCAAAACATCACATTTCTCTTGAGAAAGTTTTTGACGTTGTCTTAAGGCAGCAAAGACAGTAGCAATGCCAGGATATTAAATTCTCCATTTTACTAACGTTGATCCACAAAACTGCATGGATATGTCCAGCACCTCGCAATTGAAATTCAACTCTATAGTTATAAAATTCAACAGACATAAGATTGTTCTTTCCTAAAACTATGTGTTTTATAAAAGCCTTCACCGTTGATAAAAAAATAGTGTGGCTGTTAATAAATTCTCGTTTCAAGTTGATGAGCATTTTCTCTTTTGACATAATCATTGCAGGATTTTCCATTGATAGTGATTGATGTCAGGGTTGTTACTGTCTTAACTGAACAAAACATTTTGCCCTTGTTGCATAAGTATTAAGGTGACAATTTCAGGTCATCGCATGTCTGCCATTGATAATGTGAAGAAGAAATGGAATGCACGAATGTTCTCCAGCTTAGCTATTAACTCATACCGTTTGTTAAGCCATATTTTTTGTACCTGGTCTTTTATCAAAAACAGCAAAACTGTCATCAAATTGAAGAAGATTTCCCTGAGAAACTTTTCCTTTTAAAAAGCTGATATTGATGTTTTGCTCAAGTTGATGTCTTTCTATATAGTACTGAGCCGCAAATACATAGGGAGGATGACTGGAGAATCTGCTGTTAACATTCTGTAATCTTTGAATAAAGTATCGTTGTGGTGTCAATTTTCTCTTGTATAATGAAGACCAAATTTTGAACTTGGATGAAAAAGTGGAAAAGCATTAACATCCCAGTTTTTGTCTCTCAATAAATTTGATGGGACTTTTCCTTCACCAGGAGCTATTGCATGACTGTCTGCGTTTTGTTTATTCTGACCATTACCTGATGAAGTATTATTGTCATTGCCTGTGTCATTTGTGTTCGTTGATACTCCAATTTCAGGAAAATTGTTGCACATCATTGTTGCTGATTGTTTTGTGGTTTGATATTTGCAAATTGAATCAATATCAGTTTCTTTTTCACTATCTACTTCTTCATTTCCATTATCATTGTACATTTCAATTTCATTGTCTTCCTCTACTTTATTGTCAGTTTCACTATATTGGAATGACTTAGTTCCTCTCTTATGTTATTGGAATTTACTAGTGAATTACTTTCACTGTCTGGATCACATCCTAAACTATCCATTTGAAGATTTCCATTGCTATTACCATGGTCAGCATCTTATGTCATAAATGCATCAAACTTTGTTAAAAAATTAGTACTTAATTCAATGGAAGAGTATCCTGGGTGACCAAGTTCTTTTAGTTAAGCAACGGCCTCAATAAGTTTCTGTGGGTCAATATAAGCCTCCTGTACAGCTGATTTATACGAGACTTTTCTTTTTAGTTGGACTGGTACCAGGTCAGCTTGGTCAGGAAGTCTAGGTAAAGACTTTTATTCAGAGAGAGTCTGTAAGATATCATCATCTGTTACTGGTACATTCACTATTCTATCCTTAAGAGCATACTATTTACTTTTTGGTAGTTTCAATATTTTTTAGAAATATAATGTTTTAGCTATGAGTACGTTGCCAAGTTCAGACATCTGAAGTTCACTAGGAGTATCTTCAATATACAATCCATTCTTGACACATAATGGTGGAATCTTGTGCTTATGCATAATCCATCGATTGCAAGTATGGAATATATATTTTTGGTCATTTATAAAGACATCCTGTGCAACAGCTTTTTCAGAGAGTCCATTTGATTTTTCTTCCAATTTTGATATGTGTTGGTCATTTATATCAATAACACTGGTTTTAAGGAATGTGGGATGACATACATTGCAGGAATATATAGGTTCATATTGTATGGCACTTCTAAAATTCTCATGTCTTTTTTGCTCATCAACAGATTGATATTTATCTTTTTGACAATTTTTCCATCTTAGGGCATCCTTTTGTTTGTCTGATGATATCTGATCAATGCTTCTCTCTACGCGACTCTGTGGTTTTCTCACTTTAACGATTGTCTGGTCAACTACAATTTGATCATGAGTTTTATTTGCTCTTTCCACTGACCTTTTTGTTCTATCTGTGACTCGGGTAGTTGTCAATTGTAAAGTGTAAATATGTAAATTTACTTTGACTGTTGTTTATCTATTACATTCTGTTATACAATTATCATGTTATATTAGTATGGTTATTAAACATAAAAACAATACTATTTTTTTAATTATGTTGCATGAAAGTGTTGATATTAAACTTCTTTTTCAACACAAGAACACAATGAAACAAATAACACATTTTTCTAGGTAAATGAAAGTCCAGAATAAGTGTCAGAAAAGTCAATTTCCACTTGTTTCAGGCCCTCCCTCCTGAAGATGAGGTTGGTCACATCTTGACGTTGAATGGAACACTCCATCATGTTACTGAGATAAATCTGCTTTTTGATTGGTTTGAGATGACTACCAGACAAGAGTCTCCAAAGTCGTCCTCAAACGATAAAAATGACTTATAGTGGTCTATCTTGTTTTGTAGAGCAACATCCTGTTTACACGGATATGTGTCTCTCTGCTTCTGTTTTGTTGCTGCCAGTTCTAGTGCTACTTGATTGATCAGGATAGCATGGGTAGCTTGCTGTTCTTTAATACGTCGTCTTATCCTTTCCAAATATATTGGTACATTGTGAGCTTATCCTTTCCAATATATTGGTACATTATGAGCTATCCCCTTAAGATATACGATAAAAGCAAGACGTGAGAAGAGTATCCAGTTACCCTGACTGCATGGTTTCCTTCAATATATCTATTTTTCTTTTGTTTGTTGGACTTTCAGGTATCTGATCCCTATTAGAAGCCATTTCAGGTGAAGAAAACTAGACATACTGTGAGTTCATTCACAAGGGATAAATCCACAAAAAATTGCACATAAAGTTAAATTATCTCCAACAGGCTCCAATATCAAAAAACTATTTCCATGTGACTAAATTGACAACAAGGATACAACAATCAAACAGTGTTAAAAGAATTCTGTTAAAGTATCGAATATGTTTTTACAGTTTTGATGGGGTAATAATGGTATGGTCTTTAGTCATTGTTAAGTCAGAACGGATATGATGTCTAATTCAAGGAGGAGGATAAAAATGTATATACTAACACACATATGTTTGCATGCAATAAGCTAGTGCAGATATGTTAAATGTTACAAAGCTAAGCTATATATAAATTAGCTGACAATAATCTATGTTGCACATTTAAGACACCATACATTTGATTGCACAATGTCCGGCACCACGACGCTAACGGGGACGACAACCACTTACTTATAGCAGACATTGTAAACAAAAGTTATTGTCTAAAGTCTATTAACAAGAGTAAGTGACCATACCAAAAAGACTTCTGGGGCGTTTAAATTCAGGGTAATATATCAAAAAAATTAATAAAATACTCAGTTCAATTAATATTCATAAATTACTTAAAATGTTATTGATAAATTTGAAGGAAAGCTTTTTGTCAAATGAATATGTTTAAATTGTTACCCCTAAAAGTCTTTTTTCAGACCATGTGCAACATCTTAATTAAAAACAAAATCGAAAACAGTAATATAAATGAGTAGGCAAAAAGTAGATGCATTTTCATAATCGTCCAAAGTTACACCTAATTGGAATGGTGCCATAAGAAATATAGGTATTTGGCTCATGCATTTGTAAGAAAGTATGAAATGTATTTAACTTACCTATTACAAGTTAATGGTCTTTCAAGGTTATATAAATTCCATCTAAATGGTTTCAGCCGATAATATAGAATTCAAATAATAAATATATGTCAGTTCAGCTTGGTTTTAAATCCCCTAAAAACCATATGAATCTCTGAAATAAGCTTAAATGATTAACTTATAGTTCAAAGGGTCATGTAATTTATGAGGATTTTGCTAATTTTCTAAGTTTGAAGGGGCATTTGGAGGATCAATATTTCCTGCTAATATGCACAACTACATATGATGTTCTTACTGTATACCAAGTTTCGTTGAATTTGGTTGGGTTAGTTTAAGAGGAGTTGCGATGACAAGGTCGTATATGACTATTTTCTAAGTTCCAAGGGGCATAACTCCCATAAAAATCAAGTGATCAAAATTTCCTGGCGATAAGCACAACTACATATTATGATGTCCTATCTACATACCAAGTTTCACAAATATCAGATCAGTAGTTTCAGAGGAGTTGCAATGACGGGACGGACAGACAGACGGGCGGACGGACGGAGTAACCAGACTCCTAGACCTGCTTCCGCCGTTGGCACTGCAGGTAAAAGACAGATTGTGACCAAATCTCACAAAGTATACACCTGCTGCCCCATCACAAATTTTCAAACAAGAAAAGATAAATTATCTTCCTTGGTGCATATCTACACATTGTGTCTTATGTTCATGTAAAGTTTTATTGAACAGCTTAGGAGAAGATGTGCTCACAAGGTAAGTAAACAGACAGACAGACCTATAACCAGAGAGGGTGGTTCCTATAAACCCCAAAACTTTGTTTGCAGGGATATAAAAATATTACTCTTCATAAAATCGTGTCTAATTTATTCAGAATAAACTGCTCAATACCAAAAATAAAATAAAAATTTTAATAATATAAAAACAGTCTTTAATTGTTAGTTATCCTCGAAATTTACTGAAGACAAAATTGTCTCTATTATACTTGTTTTAGATATGGTGCAGATCTATTCTTACAGTTTGAGTATTAACTTGAAATATGTTATGTTTTGTTTCAAATTCATTCAAAATCAACAAATTTTAAATTTAATAATGACTGTTGTATGATTACAGAATCCCATTCAGAATTAATTTGTACATGACTTTAAAGCAAATTCCACGATTGCTATCATTGATCCCTGTTACGGACATGAAAACATATCTAAAATCTTTATCTAAATACATGATAATCAATACTGTCAAATTTGGCCATACACAAAAATTTAAACAAACTCAGAATAATTCAAATTAGATAAATTAATTCATTTAAATATATCAAAACATGAGTACCCAAGAATGTGTTTAATTGTCAAACTTACTGTCTTTATATAGAAATATTCCTATCTATGTCATATAAATATATTTCCCTAATTATCAATGTCTTGTAAAGAAGCGAGGTCACCACCAGTAAAACTACAGTAAAATCTCTTTAAATCTCTGAGGCTTAATTTGTCAAAATTAAAGTAAAATAAGTAAAGTTTTTACATAACTTCCAAAGAACTTCTGTTCTAATGTAACTATTGTTTGTTTATGGATTAAATATATATATTTTATGTGCATGTAAAGAGTTTTAAAATGGATTAAAATCCATTACCTACTTGCAAACCATGTGGTAGATGTTTATATTTTTAATTTGTTTTAATGTGATATATTTGTTTAATGAAATGTTTGATACAAAGCTGAACTCTCCTTTAAAGAATTTCATGGCGGTCTAACATTAAATGTTTACATCAGAACTTGATAGAAATGATTCCTTAATTAATAGATGGACATTGTCAAAACTAAATATTTCTTTTTTGTAATAATTTGCTGAAGTACAAAGAAATGGGAGAACACAGTTTTTAGCTGGTCATAAATTACACAGTGAGCAGCATATTCGGAAAGGAGACTTAAACATTTTTACTCTTTCTGGATTTTGACACAAGACTTCTTGTAATATGTGATCCCTAAATACATGTAAATTGTCTGTCCAGTGTCCATGGTAATAACTATAGTAAGGTTTATCATGAATCTGTTTGGGACATGAATGTTTGATGAAAACAAGCTTTGCTTCCTTGTTAGTTCTATCAATGGCTCAAGTTTCATAAATGAAAGACAACTACTACGAAGAAGAGGACTGGCAGTCTTCTCTAGTCTGTTGTTAATGGTATGGGCTGTACAAGGTACTGTATTAACTAATACCTGATGCACAGCTTTGAACAAATGCTAATTTTCATCTTTTATTTGTTAATGTCCACATTATAGGTACTTCTTTAAGCAGGAAAGTGTACTATATTTAAACCGGAACATTTATAGCATTCCCTGCTCTACTTATCTCAGTGTTGGCAAGACTTATATAGAAAGACATAATAATTTTATGGTTGCCATCATGAATTGCTTGATCCCTATGGTATAAGTGTATCTCAACTAGTTGTGGATCTGTTATCAGTAATTTAAAAATAAGTTAACCTTTTCTTGGATTGATGTTAAGCTGGATTAGAATTAAAGGATTCCATGACAGGTGTCGCACATGAGGCAGGGGCTGCCTACCCTACCTGAGCACCTGATCCTACTCCTGCTTAGTGGAAGAGTTCATGGAGTTTAATCCTTTGTTCTTTTTTATGTGTTATCTTTTAGTTCACTTTGAGTTTGTCCTGTCTCTTTGGACTTTTGATCTGTTGCATGGGTATTCTACAATTGACTTGCTTCATGCCCAGAAATCATGAAAGTTCTAATTTTTGTCAGACTTATTTTCATTTTTTAATCATGAACAGGGTAAATTTGTAAAACAAGGCCAAGATGTTAAATGAAAAACTACCTCCAACTTGAAATTTGACCAAAATTTTACAAAAAAAAATTCATAAGTCAACTTAAGGTCTTACAGTCACATCATAAATATCCTCTGGACTATATCCATGGCCTTAAATTACTTTTAACCATTATCAAAGTTTCATGCATAAATAGAAAAGTGTAGTACAAAAAGTCATGCAATTTTCTCAAAAATTCTTTACTATGAAATATAACTTACAAGGACACCAGGAAACTTTGTTCTAACTTTATACAGTTGTTTGGCAATATCTTCAAAATCAATGAACTTGAAGATAATATGAGTTACTGCCCCTGCTGCCTGCATGCCCCAGTTCCTATCTAAAGCTTCTAATGACTGGGTGCCGTACAAGGTTAGGGTGTCTCCTTCAAGGTCAGCCAAATTATTCAAATCAGACCCTGATCTGTTATCTCCTTGCCTATAAAAATTTCATTAAAATTAAAAAAAAATTCAACAGTATCAAAGTAGCATTAAATGATACAAGTGTGGACACAAAATTGTCTCGCCTGTATATGTGCCTTTGACCCTATAAATGTGTGGACACAATAATTTTCTA
>JAULBM010341857.1:0-12547 GCA_032357055.1 Geukensia granosissima
TCAAAATTCAATGGCTTTGGAATCAATTTTCTACGTTGAAAAACGACCGAAGAGTCAATTTTCAACGGGGTCAAAATAAACCCTTACACCGGCTTTTAACTACAGAGTAAGACAACGGGCGGTTGTAGTGAAGCAGGCTTTACCTAAATATCTGGAGCACCTTTTAAGGCTTCATTTTTCTCTAGCTTTAGTTTCCAATGTAAAATTTGCTTTGAACTGGATCATTAAAAAGTTTAATTAAAAAAATTGAAAGAAAACAATCTCAACACCATTCGTGCTTAGTACTGTTAACATTGCAATTGGCAAAGTTGTAACAAATGTAACGGTCTTGAATTGAATTTTCCATGAAGTCAAATTTTTAACCATTGCTGTCCTTGGTGGTTATCTTGAATGTTTGATCGCCAAACAATTTACAAGTCTGGTAGAGGACCATCCATTGATCACCACCATTTACCAATCAGAATTCCTGAAAAGATTAGTTATAGCAATGAGATCATAAAAATTTCTCATGAGGTTTTTAATTTTACTATTTTGGGTTGTTAACATACATGTATCTTTAATCTCTGAACGACAAACGTTTTACACACTGTAATTCCATTCCTACTAGATAACTCAAAATTCATTAGATCTAGAGTAAAAAGAAATAACCTTCAGGCCATCCACGGTTAAATATTTGACCTCATGTGAATTCACTTAAAGACCTTTTCACCTGTTACATAAGAGAAACCATGACCTTCCAATGGAAAATAGCTGTGCAGATTTTCTTTCCGATTTATTTCTTTATTTCCATGAAACTTCATTTTAAGTCTTCTGTAGGAAAAGAGAAAACGTTAGTTAAATCTGTTGGTTTCACGATCCACTATACAGATGATGTTCTTCTTCACTGAGTTATTGTAATTTTGGTGATTATGTTGACCGCGTCTATTCCATTGAAAACTTGAAAACAGGTTCAATAGAATAGACGCGGTCAACATAGTCAAGATAAAAAGGATACTACAGAAACAGAAAGGTATGTTTCATACCTATAAATTGACCACAAGGACGTAAGATCAAAATTTCACGACAAGAGAGATGACTTTTATTTTCCCAATTGTAAATTTTCCGTTCAAGTGCACCAATATTCCAGCTGCATCCGCTCAATAGAAACGCTACTCATGACTGATTGACAATTACTAACAACTTTAAAAACGATAATGGATATGTGTCATATATTGTGACTAGTTATCTTATTGTACACTGGACTCTTTTAAAGAAAGAAATGTAAGCCAGGATGACACGATTCACATAAAAATATTAAAAACAAAAATCTACCCGCGTGCAAGGCGCTGTTTTGGATACTTTTTTAGACACGCTATAGGCCAAAAAGGAAGACTAATCAAATTGTATGAATCTTAATTTTAATTTAAATTCAAAAACTATTGAAATATACAATTCAAAATGAACGCCGATAAGCCAAATATAAAAATAACACGGAATTTTGAAAGTCACAATGTTCGTAAGACGTAAAACGTATCTTTCCAACATACATTATACTTCCCGAAAATAAATAAGAACATGCAACTTAAGCAAGGGGAAGCTTACATACGTTTAGAACAAATATTATACTGGTTGTTACTTACATCGATTCTTACTATACACCGGCTTTGACTACAGAGTAACATTACTGGTGACACTAGTGTAGCAAGTTGCTTACCCTTCCGGAGCATCTGAACTCACTATAGTTTTAGTTGGTTCGTTTAACCTCAGCTTTAGTTGTCACTGTAGTGTGTGTGTGTATAATGATTGTCTTTCGTTTCAATTTGTGCCATGGTCTTGTCTGTGTTCTGTCTTGAAGGTTTCTGTCTCCCTTTGGTATCTTCATATATTTTTTCAGCTAAGAATACAACACATTATTAACCCTGTGGCTTTGTTTGTATTCAAGATGCTCAGAGGTAAGAGCATATTCGCTAAACCTGGTAGAAATCAGATTTGTTTTTGTTGGAACAAAATGAATATTCTTAACAAGGATCTTCAAAGAATGCTGTACATGAAGTTCTGTTTATGAGCATACTATGAAGCATTTTCATAAAAAAATGACATTTGAAAATATATAGGTTTAACGGAAACAAGTAAAAGAAGTAGCTGTAATTTTAGTTATGTACGTATGCAATTTTAAGGCCTATGCGTAGATTCTTCTGTGCAAGTTATAGTTCATATGGTCCAACGGTTCCAAAGCATAAGTTTTGCCATGACAAATCAAAAACAACACCATCCGTAGATGCCCGTTACAATAAACACAGCGAAACAATTAATTTAAATTATATAGATGACATCCTATAGATACTGCAGAAGAAGTTTCCATTCCATTTTTGAAGCAGTTTCAGAAGATTAGATCTCATCATTATGAAAGCATAAATGCCTGTAGTGACCATGCAAATAACCAATACGATATATAAAAATGAAAATTCTCTATTTTGTTTTAATATGGAATATACAGACTGAAGTATCTTATCCATCATGCTTGGCAACGTAGCTGTCTCCAAAAAGCTGACTAAGCCGTTCCTCTTGGTGGCGAACAGAGGAGGCGCTCTCGTCGGGTGTTACTGTGGACTATAGTTGGCCAGATGTTCAGATAATGTCATACTCACACCAAGTAAGCGAGTCCTTTTGTAAATTTCAAAAAAGGGAGTACTATGGCTTCTACAAAAGATTCAATTTTCCTTTCCTTCCATTTTCCGATGGCAGTAAAATGCAGTTGCCCTGTCGTGCTGCATTCAACTCTTTTTTCTGTATATTTTGTTATTCTTGTTGGCGTATTAAATGTGCATGAAAAATTTGCCGCAGGTTGTTAAGCAACCAACAGTCCACAAATTTCATCCGTCATAAAGATACTCATTACGTATACAAATATTGCTTAAGAATTTCCTGTTCCATTTTTTTGTTTATTTATTTTTTTTCAACAATATTTAAACCATATCGCGGCGGTCAGTTTCCAGAGAAAAAACCAATAAGGAAGCTCTTTGGGTTTACCCATAACAAATATTCAGTGCAGAGTTACATCTTCGATTGGGAAATACGCATTTGTTTCCACTTTTAAGTTAGTTCCATTTATTGTATTAACTTTCACAAATAGCATACACAAATCGAATATACCAGCTCGAATAATATTTAATGATTAATTGAATTGATATTGTAATTTGACGACTATCGATTCAAGAAGTTAATATAACTAAAGAGAAAATGAAATTTGTCAAGAGTAAGAATAGTGTTTGTATCCATGTATAATATCACAACTAAGTCATAACACGTTCGAATCAAAGAGTTTCTAGATGTCATTTCTTATCTGTCAATATTAAATTTACTTTTCATTTCCACATAATATCAAGATTAATACAAAACGTGGTGGTCATCTTAATAAAAAACCGGACCAGTATTATAAACTACATATGTACATACAGATACAAGAATTTCTAAACTGATAACAAAAAATTATAAAGATTAACTTAAAGATTCCTCCTGCTTTCGTGATTGATGGAGTCTTTCGGCTGTACGACATGATGATTTATGCTATGTAATTCAAGAACTAATGGTTTGAGGTTAAGGTTAATCATTGCTCAATAAAGTCACAAAAATAACACAAACGTCACCTATTTATTAAACATCATTTAAATGTTTTAAGTGCCAAATTAAACTTAAAAGATACACAACCCGGTATGTTACACCTTAAAGTCCAATTATCTATGGTAATTTCGTCGACAGTCTGTTTTAGCTGTACTGCACCTTTGTTAATCTTCCAAGTAATTTTTTCCTGGTTTTAACCAGGATTTCAACATTTTTGACTCCGGAATTAAGAAGTCATACATATTTCTCCTTGTATAATGAAATACATGTTAAACAGATGCAACATTAAATTGAAGATGATATGATTTCAGTGTTCTGATAATCGTATTGACCGCTGGCGAATTTGCTGGGTTACTTACCAGCAGACCTTGGTCAATCCCATGGGTAGAAATTGTGCGCACCTACATGTACTGGCGACTTAATTCTGACTCCTGTGAATGACAATACATCTAAAGGGCTAGATCAGCATTAGAAAACAAGTCAGTCAGTCTCGAATGTACTATACGAGAGCACACGGAGAGTAGGATAATTTCTACGACAAATTTCCTTCGATTTCATTATGTTAGGGTCAAAATTTTGTTTTTGCCTCATTGCATCATACTTTCATGCATTTTAATTTACCATGATTAACTATGCAGAGTGTTGTAGTTCATGGGATTATTACTTTGTCAAGGATACATCTAATCACGGGTGATATCGCCCCCTTTAAAGTCTAAGTTAAGGTTTTCTATACTAAGCGCGTGACGGTTTTTTTTACTTTAGACTGGTAAATACGTCACAATTATGTAACATATACAATCGTGTCACATCTCTATTCAATACAAAGGGTTGTTTACACCTTTAAAGTGACTGATCCTACTTCTTTTTTTATATCGCAAGTCACGGATTAGATTTTTGTTTCGTTTAGCCTGTTTGTTTATTACGAGTCTGTTTTGTATTTGGTGCTAAATGACAGACTACTCCTAAAGGAATTCTAAGTAGAATTTGTTTTATCATATCATATATTTTAATTTAGATAGAATTGTTGGGAAGGTTAGAGATTCTTTTTATTTACCAACATCTAAATCGCCTTTGGTTAAAATAAGGTAAAAGCGTTAAGCTCTTTTGTCTACAAAGGTTTCACCTTCCTCTCCAAGATGGAAAGGTCGTATTGTTGCCGGACGGAGATGTATAAACTAATAAATTGTCAAAATAAGACACGATAATTCTATGTCTGGTAAAAATTAATTTGCTTTGTAACATATCTTTTTTTGTAGTTCGTAGCTGGTTTGTACCAGGTCGTTGTTTGTAGCTCGTAGCTGGTTTCTAACAGGTCTTTGTTCGTAGTTCGTAGATGGCTTCTTACAGGACGTTGTTTGTAGTTCGTATGTGGCAAGATTCCTGTTATATCTATGTCAATCAGATTTCGCCCTCCCACATTGCCATTCATATCTTCATAGCAATCTGCTCTAGCCTGAGCAAAAATGACCTTTTCCCACCGAATTTAAATAAAAAATGCATCAAACTTCAGTAAGCTCATCTGGTTTATAGCTTTTTTATTACATAGTCTTCATCCATGAAAACTTAAATGACTGTCGTAGTCAAACTTCATTTATCACTTACAAGGATCAAGTTGTAAAAGTCTAGAAAAGTAAACCTGTAGGAGATCTGAAAATAAAAGTAAAAAATTAATCAAGATAAACACAAAACAAAGTTCCAATTAAAACTTGTACAAACGGACAGAAGCACAGAAAAATGCTCATACAACACTTGCTTACTTGGAATGAAATTCACTTAAAATTTACACAAGTAGCCCAAGACAAGTTCATCTAGTAACAAGCATGGTAATAAGGAACAACATCTGCAAAACAATAGATGCATAAAGAACACTTCGCTTTATAAAGCAACATCTCCAAGAACTATACAAATCTGTAAGGTTCACGAAAGCGATATTTTGTAACTTCTTCAAATTTTCCCTGAATGTACGCTTTTTGTGAACTTGTTCTTGTGAGGCCTACGTGCATTCTGTCAAATACTGCTGTCTTATCGTTAGAAGATCACTTGGTGCTGATTTGTGTCAATGTTTAAGGTTGTCGCTTGTATTGAGGTGAAAAATGCCGACATTTGGCTTAAATGATAATATTTAGCTATTTCAGAAAAGCAAGATTAAAGTAATCCATAATGCACTATTTAAATTATAAATAATTATATGCATTTGCGTTAGCTATGTATATAATGTTCAGGTTTAATATTAAAGTCGTTTTTGTCTGAGACAGTTATAGTCGTCATCCGGTTTATCTTTGTGTGCTGCGTATTTGCACTTTTTGGTATAAATTCGAAGAGATGTGCGACGTCTGTGTATTTCTATATAGATCGTCGATATGTTAGTTCATATAACACTTATATTTCTGTTAGGATTAAATACTGCACAAAGTGACATTTTACGAGCTGTGATAGTTAACAGTGAAAGCAATGCTGGTAAGTTAACGTAATACGTATGGTCAAGTTAACTGGAGACGTATGGTCAGGTTAACTGAAGACATACGGTCAAATTACCTTTTTATGTTTTTAATAACTTTGAAAAGATATGTAAGTTTGCAATGACCCTTAAGTTTCACAGCCTTTTTGATTTTTTCCTTTTAACACGATTGCGATTTATGAGGCCTAGGACACTAGCCTTTTACAAGTCGAAGACCACAAAAAAATCAAGTTGCATTTAAACTGAGCATAAAAATCAATGAAACGATAAGAAAGCACAAATGATTACAACTTTTTTATGATAATATTTTCCACAAGTACAAATGTAACTTAAATTCTTCTTTTCGAAACATCTGAAAATTGTTAACAGTTAAAAGCTTTCGAAGAAACCCAAATGATAAGTAAATGCGAAATCCGAACAACAGACCAACCATGGTTTAACCATGGATACACCGTCACATTGGTGATTGTTAATGTAGCACTAATATACATGTACAGTGTCATATCCCTAAAATACTGGAGAAATTATGCTTCGAGTGTGACGGACTCATCAAACTAAATAATGGTATTATGAGCTATATCATCTGTTGAGAAAACATTTGCCCAACATTTAAATTCATTATCATTAGTGATTTTTAAGATTACTTTACAAATAAGATGTAAGTTTTGGTGTTGTTTTGTATTATTAATAAAAATCTCTCTTTGCGTTCATTTATAAGTGATAACCTTTCAATACCAATTTTACAGACTGAGATTATATCTGGCAGTGTAATGTCGACAAAAATACAAATCTGGTTGCTTCCGTCATCTCCACAAGGTATCTCTCTTATATATATAGCTTATTATCATATTTTCAGATTTTACCGAGAATTCCATAGACTACACAGTGCTAGAGGATGAGGGCGTTGGTTCTAGTGCTGGCGGCACAAACAGTCATACTTTATTTGGTGAGTATGTAATATTTAATAATAAAGATATAAGTATATACAAAACTCATAAATCCTCTGCTTTTATTAACTATAGTCGAGAGTGAAAAAAATCACTGGGTTTTTTAGATTAACTGAAATATTTTGGAATTCGATTTCGATACTATTAGCGCTTTTGCATCCAATACGTAACCGGATCGTATCCGTATCGACGTATCCGTATCGGTATAATGTCAAAAATAAGCATTTGCATGCCGACCATGTTTGATGCGAGTCGAGCGCATCCTCCGCCGGTTTTTTTATTGTACAAAGTGTTGGAATCGATATGTGTACAGGTAAATTGAAATTCAATTCTATCTTTAACAATTGTAAGCTCGAACATGCTTTTCTCCCGTTTTGGGTTAGCATTTTGGTCTTTGATAGATTTTAATTTACCTCTTTGTGGACCGGTAATAACTTCAAATGTAGATTATAATAGAAAACTTATTGTAAGCCAGAAATTTAAGATCTAAATTTTTTCCATTATTTTGTCCTGGACTTCAATTTCTTTAAACGTCCAACACAGATTGTTTTAAATTTTTCTATCATAGTTTGGGTACGATTTTTTTCCAAAATGAATTTTTTTTAAGGGACCACCGTTTGGCTTTCCGGGGAAAGGGTGCAGGGTGTTTTGGAAATACAAATTAAGTCCTTGCAAGAGGTGAAAAAAGTGGATGCTTAAAAGTTGAATCTGAATATGATAAAAACCCTAGATTTTTCTGCGATTAACAGTGTTGTAAGAATTTATGAACTTTTTTTCAAGAGCCTGCGCGCTTGAAAGAAATCACTGCTTCGCAACAACTTCATGGAAATAAACATTCCCCACAGAGCAGCTTAATGGCCTACAAAAATAAAATGTGAAATATATAAAAATGATTAGCTTATCATGAAGAACTTTAAATGTAGTAACAGCAGTCAAAAAGCGAAAGCCAGTGTACTTAAGGTTCAAGGAATGGAATAGGCTTATAAAATTTTTGGTGGGTTAAATTATTTTAATGCGATAGCGGTCAATTCTTTCTTGGCCTGATCAAGATCTCTCTCTGTTTGACGTGGTTTATATTCTTGAAATATATTTAAAAAAACAAAAATATATAGAAAGGCTACCATAACTAACCTTACACTAAAGAGTTATTTTAAACCATAGGGAATTATACGAGAGTCATCAAAGAATACTTCGAGTTTTTCCTTTGAATATTTTTTCAGACACGATGTGTCTAAACAAATTATTTTTTTTAAATAACTTGGAGTTATTTAATGCTATGAAAACGTCAAATCAATGTTTTTTTATCTCGTAAACATTTAGTAAAAAGAAAAAAAATATGCTCTAAGCATCTGCCAAAAAATGTTAGTTCCCCTAAAATTTTTAAAAACTAATTTATTTAACTGTCCTTTCACATTGTAACCAAACATTTCACGATTTGTCGATTTCAAACCGCAAAAGATTTTTCTTTACTAAGAGCAATATCTTAATTTTTCTTTTTTATTTAATCAATAACTTTTTATTGCCAAAAGTAATAATTTTTGTAGTTTTGTAACTTGTTTCTGAATCCCTCTGATGTATTGTAATTATGTCGTTATGTAATTAATGTCGTAAAGTTCTGTTATTTGTGAATAAATACTGTTTACACTAAATTGGTTTAATATTTGATGTGGAGCATCTATTAAAAAGTTCCTTTAAAAAATTTCCTCATTTTGTCCCGATTGGAAAAAATCATGATCATTTATTTCTGACTGGCTTATTCGTTAAAAAAATCTCCCCTGAAACTGTCAGGGGAAGGGGAGCAACACAGGCTCAACATTCTTAGCCCCAAGTCCACGGACTCAATCGTTTTTCAGATGTTTTCAGGAGGGTATAGGGTAAAAAGGGTAAAGTCTTCTTTATGGCAATAGACCATACACTCTTTTATGGTTCAGTGACTTAGATTAAGTTTGTCTTTTTTTAAGGTCTTTTCAGTGATGACTGGTTATGCCCACACCCTGTTAATTTGGCTGAGGCATTGTAGTTTCCACACTTGTGCTGAATATATACCAGGTCATGGCATCACATGTGGATCTGCCTGAAGATAATTGCTATCAGATGCTTCCAACAGAGAGAATTCAACCTTAGGATTCAAGATGCTTGGAAGTCCTAAATTAGGGTGGAGTAGGATTATTTTCGTGCAACATGTTTGCCGTTTTTAATTTATATATGTGTTGTTGTGCTGCAGGGTCGTTATGCTTCATGCAAATTGATTAAAATGCAACGTGCAAGGGCTCATTGATACTTCGTCGCGCGATTGTCGCGAGACATCTCGTGACTGGTGCCCAAACATCGGGAGACAACTGTCATGCAATTTTAGTAGATAAAAAAAAATAGAAGCAGTTTTAAATATGTTTATTCCACTTCCTTTTTTCAACAATAAATATCATTCCAACTCACAACACATTTTTTCATTAGAGCTGTGTCAGTTTTATAGTATGCATTTTCATTGTCTTCTTAAGAAATGCTGGATGTAAATAAGTGTAGACACATATATGACTAGCCTACTAGTGAAGCTTGTTTGAGCAGGTAGGACAATAGAATATCCACAAGCTCCTCTGAGCTTCTTACACTATTGTAATTGTGATTCCTGTAACTGGTTAGTAGTTTTCAAAACATTAAAAATATTTTTTGAGATATAGATTTTGTTTTCTCACATCTGGGACAAAGGTGTCCATGGTTTTCACGGATGAAGATTTCTCTGTCTTACAACAGGGTGGATGACAAGCTACACACTTTTTGCCCTGCAAAATTCATTTTTCATTTACAGTGATCATAATATCAATTAAATTTTGTAAACACTCGCTTTTTTAATAGAGCAAACTTTTGCACGGGCTCATTGTATGTGAAATTGCATAATGGCAACAATGACGTTCAGCCAGTGTTGTGTGTATTTACGATTTAAAATGTGAGAAAAAGAGTGAAACACCATTGAAAGTACAAGACGGAAAATCTAAGACACACTTGGGTAAGATTTCTTTCGTTCTCTCACTCAGCAAATTTCGTCAGTGAACGATAGAAATCATACCCTCAAGTGTCTGAGATTTTCTCGTTTTGTACTTAAGGTGGAGTTAGATTCTATATATCTCCTCCTTAGTTTTGTATGGTAATTTGCTGGTTGTTTTTGATTGATTTATCAGTTTTGTTACAGATATATTGCCATGCAATAGTTTTGAATATTGTCTAAATATTTGAATGTTGTGGAAATGTTGCTTCTGTAATATTGTTGTCCATTATGCAAATACAAGGCAAGCATAGCAGGTCAAATTTTCAAGTGGCTTAAAAAAGAAAAGAAACAAAGTCTTTTTAATGTTTTATTTTTCTTTTTGTTTTCAACAAAAAATATTCAATTCTTCATAACAAGTTTTATTTATACACAATCTACAATGTGAACTTCAAAAGAAAAATTCATCCCTACGATAAACTTATACAATGCTGGTATCCAATTAAAGCTGCTTGAGCAGCATTTGTGAGGTCACAAATTCTGACAGGCTACAAGTCACTTCATGAAACCTAACAGTAACTGGCTTAAGGAATTCTCCATAAAAATCCCACAAAATACAGACATATTCACCCAAAATAAACTTCCATCTAATTCAACTTCTTATTGTCTGTCTTTTAATAAAAGACAACAAAGAAATCTGTAGTAAAAGGTTATTACACAGTTTCAAAAGTTTAATTTTACGAAAAACTGTGTGAACAAACCCTCATAAACACAACATTTCAATTCAGCTGAGGTAAATTACGTAATTTTATAACACAAATACAAAACCAAGAGATATGATTTAAATGGTAACCTGTAATGCATAAATTAAAATAAAAACCAAATAATAAACCTTCAATATGTAATGAAATGGAACTCTATTTATGTATTCAATGTACAAAAAACCTTGTTGTAGAATCACTAAAAAATCATATCTGGTATTCATTAAAATAATTTTATGATCAAAAATGCAAGCACATGAAAACAGAGTTTTAGGATATAATGAGACCACTACTGTAGAACCAGTATAATATTTTATTCAAACATATATGAAGTTGTTTTTTTTTAAATGTGATATGACTGACAATCTGAAAATAAGTGCAATCCACTTCAATTTTGATAGTTTCACACTTAGGAATTTTTGTATAGAATTTGGACTGCAAAATTAGGGAGATTATAAATTTACATGATATATGAAAATGTCAGTGCAACCTATATACTAGTTTTTTGTAGAGAATAATAAATATTCTAATTGATGAAGGAAAAGTTGAAGCTTTTACACTGACCTTTATATACATCCATATCAGAAAGGGAAAATCTTCTTTAAAAAAAAAACAGTAATTATGCACTTTGGCAAATTTCTTAAGCAAATATTTCATGCAAATCTACAATATTGAATAGATTTTAAAACAAATTTATATAAATGAAAAATTTAATTCCATTTCCCTTGATCAAGCACCTAAATATCATAAACTGGCAAAATAATTCACAAAATTATTCTAACAAAAATAATACTGCATACATAGATTCTATTAATTACAATGAAAAATGTCTCGTTCCCTTAGAGAGATTATAAATAGATGATGAAGAACAGTCTTAATGGATATATGACTGGTAACAAAAAGCACTGCAGATAAAAAAAAAAAATAGTTATATTTTATCTTATAAATTCATTGAAGTACATTGAACTAACTTTGCCTCTGTTAAGCTTATAAAAGGCAATTACAATTAAAAAAAAAAGTTTTCAATACTCAACTGAGGAAACCAGTCTGACAAATATCAACATTTATTTTCTATTTATTACAGAATTACTCCTATGGGCCCCAATCGTGATACACAAAAAGTTTACACATCAATATGTTTGATGAAGTCTGGTTTATAAATTTATAAACATAAAAATATAGATCCATAAGAATATATTATTTAATTCACAACAATGACTTAATATTATAACTTTTATTGAAAAATTTAGTAATAGCCGTGACAACACAGCTTTAACTTCCCAAATTTACAGAAAATTTCTCCAAACAGGAAGTAGACAAATGACGGAGCTAAAAATAGAAGAAAGGGTACAACTCACCCTGATAATGTTTCAGACCAAATAAAAATAAATCCAATATACACACGCCGAGAAATGATACTTGAAAATTGACAGACATCCAGATGAGGGTAAAACTTAATGCCCTTTTGCCTCAAGGTGGGGCGCATATAAATTACCTGTGTTACAGATACTTGTTAGTCTTTCAAAAAAATGACTTAATGTGTTTATTCTCATTGAAAACTATGAAGAAAAATGAATTACAATATTCATTTTATGGTGGTTAGGTTTTTTTTTCTTTTTTTTTTTATGAAATGACTGTCCTGACCTTATACATAGTAACCATAGTAACCAATACCAAACACTAACATGCTATTAAAGACATTTACTTCTGTTACATCTGCTGGACTTGAAATAAGATAGAAAAAATAAGATAGAAGACAGAATTTACATTGCAAACATGCAAAGAAACTTTTGTTCATTCA